>CABHPQ010000986.1:81885-136039 GCA_902168405.1 Peromyscus aztecus | reverse complement strand
GAGGAGGCCGGGCGTTGGTGGCGCACGCCTTTAATCCCAGCACTCGGGAGGCAGAGGCAGGCGGATCTCTGTGAGTTCGAGGCCAGCCTGGGCTACCAAGTGAGCTCCAGGAAAGGCGCAAAGCTACACAGAGAAACCCTGTCTCGAAAAACCAAATATATATATATAGGTCGAGGAAATACCCAGGAGGAGGGGAAGTGGAAAATACCTCAACTTTGTTTCCCTTAGTATGGGTACACATTGCAATGAAGGTGCTTTGTAGATGTGCTGAACAGACTGATGTAGATAACTCTCTAGTAATGTTGTGCACCCTGTCCTATCAGTTGGCAAAGACTGACATTGACCAAATAAGCAATTCTTCTCTAACCATTCGACGGGGAAGCCCCGAATGTGTTTTCACCCCAGAATAATTCAAAGTGAAGCCTGGATGGTCAACTCTTACCTAAATTTCAAGCCTATTTGGCTTGGCTTGTGGATTTTATACTTGCCAGTCCACACAAATGAATGAAAAAAAGAAAAGATGGCGGCTTCTAGCTGTGATTTGGGAGGTTTATTTTAGATGTGAGGAAAAGAACAACCAGAGGCATCTGAAGGGATCCAAACTGAACCAGGCCTGCAGACTGAACCGGGCCATGGAGGTTGGGGAAGAAGAGAGAGGAGAGAGGCGTTGCAGACCAAGAGGCCATGAGCAGGCCAGGAGACCAAACAGCCAAGAGACCTTGTAGCCAAAACGTTTGGGTTATATGGTATCAGAGAAGCTGGGGAAAAGGAAGGGAAACCCAAGGGCTGGGAAGATTTAGGGTAGGGGGCAGGGTATGTCAGTCAGGATAACTGTACAGTACTGGGTACTTGTGATGCTGAGACTAGGCACTTCAGTTAGCCATTTGTCCTGAATTTGAGACCTAACAACAACTCTGTGACCTAGTCCCTGGATTAAATCACATCAGTCTTACCTGTCTATCCTATTGTTTGTGTCTTTTGGAAAACACTGACTAACTCACAAGTGATTAAAAAGATAAAAAGCAAAAATTAAAAAGAATGTCTTGACAGTTTCCTCAGTCCTGTACCACTGAGAAGGTAGCAAGTTGGGTAAGGGCGAGGTAAGGACAGAGCCGAGGGAGCAGCCAAGAAGGAAAGATCTTCCTACAGATTCCCAGTATCTTTGTGTTGCTGTTATGTCCTGGTCTTAACACCCTCACAAGATGTTTCATGAGTTTGTCACTAAAAATGAAAAGGCTTTTCTTCGTTGATTCATTTAAATGTCTATGGAAAAATTGTATTGTGACTGGAATGTGACATTTCTAGTTTAATAAACATGCTTTTCAATAGCATGACATATAAAATGCCTAGGAACGATCTTAATTATAATCAACTTGTTTGCAAATTCTCTGCAATTGGGCTAAAAAAATTTTCTGAGGCCAGTTACTAATCATTTTCCTTTTCTCCTTTTCTGCATTTTCAAAAGCTGATAGTATGTAAAAATCCTCTTACACCATAAACCACACAAAGGCCAGACACTGGTTAAATTTGGCTTAACAGCCATTGTTCTCTGACCTCTCAGACACACTCAGAAAAATAACAACCAAATAATTAAAGATTGCTCTCCTAGACCCTCTGTGCTGGATAACAAAACTCCAAACTGGATAATTTATCAACTATAATTTCATTTCTCACATTTCTAGAGTGTGGGCAATCCAAAATTGAAGTGTTGGCATTCAGTGTCCTGTAAGGGTCCATTTCCCTCCTCTGTCCTTAGACAGAAAAAGAGATTATCTCTTGTGATAAGTGGTAGAAAGGTTTTGTTAAAAGTCCTAAACAGTTCCACTCAACCCTTTAAAGTCATGTTCATTCATGAAGCGACTGGGCTCTCATGGCAGTCAGTATTCTGGAGATTAAGTATTCTGGGATGGGGCATTCACCACAGTCACAAAATGAAAAATCACTATTGCAAAGATGTGTTCAAATGACTAGATTCGAAGACATCAGTAAATTAGACTTCATATTGAATTCCCCCTCCCCATTAGCATATATACATTGTATATAATACTGGAATACATAAGCATATGCTCCTAAAATATATAAAGTACTTTGAGCATATTCCTACTAATAATTCCATACTCTCCCCTTTCTTCCCTCTTCCCCTGTGGCAGTACAATATTCTGAAAGTATCTTTTACATTCTAAGAGACTGGAACTTTTGCTGGACCTCACAGCCAGAGTTAATAATATACCTTGAAGTTGCTTAAAATTGCTAGTCTACTGAATACTCAAACTATTTGTTTCACCTTCCTTTAAGAGAACAATGTAAAAACTAACCTTACTTGCCTTGATTTTCCCATGTAGTCAACTTTTACAACCTAAGCTAATGTATAGCCATAATCTTACTCCTCCATGCCTGTGACACAGAATCATACATGTACATTATTTGCTGAAAGCAGCAAATACAGAAACTGAAACATCTCCCTACCAGAGAGGATGAAAACAACCATTTATGGATATTGCTTGACAAACAATGATGTTCGTTATCTGGGTCGTTTGAGATCTATTGGAACCAGTGGCTTAATCCCTTGTAAAACTCTGTTAAAGTTTTCTGTAAAGTGTCCTATTCCTTCCCCCACGTGATGCTTCCTATGCCATTCAATAAATACAGAGCAAAGTCCTTTGTTAGGGACAGGTGCATAGCACAGACAGACACAAAAGGACAAACAGATTCACAAGATGGCCTTTAGGCAGACACAGAGTCAGACTCACAACAGACAGGATGGAAGACACAGAGAACATGAGACAGAGAATCAAATCTGGACTCACTCTTGGTTAAATGACTCCAGGGAGAAGTGCTCTGATATCTTTCCTTAGTATGACACTGATGCATTATTGGTGACTCGGAGTTAATCTGTAATGAGTATAATCCAAACATCCCTCTTCCTATTACTGCCTTTGTTCCATAAACAGTTTGTTTCTACTTTCACGTCATGTATACATAGATGACTTTATAAGTGTATTTGAAATCTAGGAACCACAAATGAGAGAAGACATATAATATGTGTCTGATCCTGACTTAATACCCACTTTCACCCACTTTCCTGAAGATGACATGTCACTTTATATATAGATAACTTTATATAATGATGATGGGAATGTAAACTTAGTCAACCAGTATGGAACCCAGTATGGTGGTTCCTCAAAACACTAAAATTAGATCTACCATATTTCCCAGCTATTCCATGCCAGAATAGTTACTCAATGGATCCAAATCAACATGTTACATAGACACTTGCACATCATTGTTACGTAAAGAACTATTAGTGGTATCAATATGTGGAAACAACCTAGGTGTCCATGAACATTCTTTAATTATAGGTATGCCTATGTGCCTGTGTGAGTATGTGCATATGAATGTAGCTGCATGTGGAGGCCAGAAGAGGGCACTGGATTCCCCAGAGCTGGAGTTACAGACAGTTGTAACGTGCTTCCCATGCAAATTGGACTATAGTCTTCTGCAAGAGCAGCAAGTGCTCTTAGCCTCTGATCCATTTCTCCAGCCTAGACCATCAAGAGTTTTAACTTTTTCCCCAAAGGAAAATCCATGGATTAGAAAAAGAAGGCAGTTGAAATATGTATCTGACAAAGGAACTACATCTGGAATGTCATAAGGAAAGCTAATAAAAATGGTAAAATATGTAGAGCTATAGAGTATAAAGTAAGAAAACATTGGAAAAGACACTTCATTAAAAGATAAGCACATAGACCTTTAAATTTAGTTTCATTCTATTATAATACTAGAATATATACACCTATATTATTATATTATAATAGAACATACACATACACTATATCGAGTGTTGGTGAATATGCTGGTTGTTTTTTGTGTCAACTTGACAAACTAGAGTAATTTTAGAAGACAGATGTTCAATTGAGAAAATACCTCCTTAACAGCTGGTTGTACACTTTGGAAATCAGTATCGTGGTTTCTCAGAAAATAAGAAATTAATCTACCATAAGACCCAATGATACCACTCTTGGACATATACCCAAAGGATGCGCAATCATACCACAAGGACATTTGCTCAACTCTGTTCATAGCATTATTCATAATAGCCAGAACCTGGAAACAACCTAGATGCCCCTCAACTGAAGAATGGATAAAAAAAAAATGTGGTACATTTACACAATGGAGTATTACTCAATGGTAAAAAACAATGACATCATGAAATTTGCAGGCAAATAGATGAAACTAGAAAAAAACATCCTGAGTGAGGTAACCTAGATCCAGAAAGACAAACACAGTGGTGTGTACTCACTCTAAGTGGATATTAGACATAAAGCAAAGGATAACCAGGCTACAATCCACAACCCCAGAGAAGCTAGCTAACGAGGACCCTAAGAGGGACAATTGGGAACTTGGGGGTGGGGAGTTAAGAAGGGGCAGGGATGAGAATATGAGATAGTGGGATGGTTGAGTTGGGGGAGGGACAGAGAGGGAGAGCGAGGGAAGAACTATCTTGATAGAGGGAGCCATTATGGGGTTAGGGTAAAACCTGGTGCTAGGGAAATCCCCAGGAATCCATAAGAATGACCCCAGCTAAGACTCCAAGCCATAGTGGAGAGGGTGCCTGAACTGGCCTTCCCCTGTAATCAGAGTGGTGACTACCCAAATTGGCATCATAGAACCTTCATCCAGTAACCGATGGAAGCAGATGCAGAGATCCACAGCTAAGCACTCCCAAAGTCCAGTCAAAAAGAGGGAGGAGGGATTATATGAAGAAGGGGGTCAAAATCCTGATGGGGAAACCCACAGAGACAGCTGACTGAAGCTAGTGGGAGCTCACAGACGCTAAACTGACATCTGGGGAACCTGCATAGGACCAAACTAGGCCCTCTGAATGTGATGTGGGTGACAGTTGTGTGGTTTGGGCAGTTGTTGGGCCCCTGGCCGTGAGATCAGCATTTATCTCTAGTGCATGATCTGACATTTTGGAGCCCATTCTCTATGGAAGGATACCTTGCTCAGCCTTGATGCAGTGGGGAGGGGCTTGGTCCTGCCTCAACTTGATATGCCAGACTTTGTTGACTCCGCATGGGGGGCCTTACCCTCTTTCTGGAGTAGATGGGAGGGAAAGAAGAAGGGGAAGGGTGGGAGGAGGAAAGGGAAGAGGAACTGTGTTTGGTATGTAAAATGAAAAAAAAAACTTCAAAATCTGACTGTAGGCAAGCCTGTAGGGCATTTTCATAATTAGTGATTGATGTGGGAGAGGTCAACTCGTGCACAGTGCCATCCTGTGCTTTAACAAAGCAGGCTGAACAAACCACAAGGAGAAGACCAGGAAGCAGCATTCCTCCATGGCGTCTACTTCAGACCTGCTTCCAGGTTCCAGTCTTGCATTCTTGACCTGACTTTCTTTGATGATAGACTGTGATGTGAAAGTGGAAATAGAATAAATCCTTTTCTCCCCAGGTTGTTAGGATGGGGATGGGTTGCTCATGGTCATGGAGTCTTATCACAGCAATAGGAACCTAACTAACTAAGGCAGTGACTCTATTAGTTACTTTTCAGTTGTGAGATGACACCATGACCAAGGCAACTCATCAAAGAAAGTGTTTCATTTAGACTTCCGGTTTCTGGGAATCAGAATCCATGATGGCAGAAGAAGGTCTCTGGGCCATCTAGTCTCTGGTTCTTGATCACCCAAGCAGTGTTGCAGTATGGTTTCCATCTCATGGAGTGGGCCTTAAGTCAAATCATGCATTGGTTGGTTACTCCCATAAGCTTTGTGCCACCATTGCCCTAGCATATTTTGCAGTCAGAACAGCATTGGAGATCAAAGGTTTTATGGTTAAGTTGGTGTGTACATTTCTCTTTTGGTAGCCTACAGAGTACCTTTCCATGTTATGGACACTAGAACATTGGGGTGAAGGTTCTATGTAAGCACCAGCTTGACCTCTGCAGGGTCAATGAATTGTGTGGGTGTTTTCTTCAGCAATGGGGCCTTGCTAGTCATTTGTGGAGAGCAACTTATTGTTGTGATTGTTGTGGCAACAGCATAAGTTGTTTGGGGGTTTCCATGGGAGCCTTTCAGCAAACAACTGAATTGGATCCCAGTACTGGAAGCTTCGTTTGGTGACAAGAGATGGACAGTGGGGGTTTCATCTCCCTCATTATTTGAAGACTTCATTAGAATCACCTTAATATGTTGTAGGAAGGTTCCACTGCACTCAGTGGGAAGGGGGAAGGGATTTGGGACTAAGGGAGGGAATGAGGGGAGAGACAGCTAGAATTGAAGGGCATTTGAGGGGTGGTGTGGAAGCCTACTCGGACATTTCCAAACATACCTCAAAAAGAAGCCAAAAGTAACAATAACACTGTTTCTAGATAATTTTGAGCTTCTCTTTTAATATTAAGCTGGTGTGGTGGCTATTCTTGTTTGTCTACCTCTGGAATTAAGTATAAACCCAAACTGCTGGGCAAACCCATGAGGGATATTTTGGGGCAGGGGGCAGGGATGGATCATTTGAGCTGGGAAGCCCACCCTCAGTCTTGGCCACACCTTTTTGTGGAAGGACCTGGAAGAAAGAGGCTTTTGAATTTTTCCTGCTTGTCCTCATTCTGCCAACTTCATATATCCTGCTGAGAAGCATTCCTTCACTGGTATTAGAACCCACTTCTTCAGGGTTCCAGTGAATTCTGAAGACCAGCAGAGACCATTCATATATATGGGATTTATTAGGATAGATAGATAGATAGATAGATAGATAGATAGATAGATAGATGATAGATAGATAGATAGATAGATAGATAGATAGATAGATAGATAGATGTGTGTGTGTGTGTGTGTGTGTGTGTGTGTGTGTGTGTGTGTGTAATTCTATCAGTTCTGTTCCTTTAAAGGACTCAGACTAATATATCTGATATAGATATAAATTTTATTTTGTAAGAATACAAAATCATTACAGTTCCCATTGTGATACTATGATCAAAAAGATACAGAGCCACATCATGATTGTAAAGTAGGACAATGGAAATTTTATAAAGGCAATATATCTCATAGATAAAAAGAAGAGAGTGATCTTCTAGAAAGTAAATCCCAAAGAAGGCACAAGTGTCATGTGTGAGAGACAGCTTCCATATGTCACTAAGAGAGACAATTCCTGGAGTCTGTGAGAAAAGAATTACTCTATGATCTGAGAACATCCTAGTGTGGAAAACAGGTGTAAAATGACAAGTAAAGTCCTCATTTAATTAAAGCACTATCAAGAAATAACAGACTTAAAATGAAAAGACTGCTTGCAGAATGGGAGAAAAGATTTGAAAGTCATATGATTTCTATATGATAAGAATTCAATATCAAGAACATAAAGAATTTACAAATAAGCAATAAAAGATGACTCCGATTTTATGACTATGTATGTGAGATTTGAATAGATGTATTTCCATAGACTGACTCTCCTCAATATGACCACAGTTCCTGACAAAATGTTAAGTGTGGAATGGTCCCTTTTGCTGGTGGTTTCTGAAGTTGCAGACACTCAACGTGAGAAACTTATGCTGGAGTTTCTGGTGGTGGAAGTGTCTGACAAAGAAAAGTGTTCACTCTATGACAGACACCAGGCCAGAACAAGAGGCTGCTAAAAAGACTTTAAAGACCACACCTTGTAGTCTACTTCTTCTATCTAGGTCCCACTCATAAAGGCTCAGTGGCTTTCCAAATAGTACCACAAGCTTAATGACCATTCAAAGCTTGATCCTGTGGGAGGGACATTTCACATTCACATCATAATTATATAAACATAGAAAAACATAAAGAATATAAGTATAGATGCTAATCAACCTTAAAGGCTGCTGGATATCATTACTCTATGCATAAATACAAATCAAAACAACAGTAAGGCACCATTTCACACTGGGAACAAATAATTTTAAATAATTATAATATGCAATGGCAGTAATTTTGAGTAATTTGAACTATTAGGAATGTAAAATGGTACACATTTGGAAAAGAGTTTATCAGGTCCTTCAACATTTAAACATAGAGTTACTATAGACTTAGAAATTCCACTTCTACATACATACATACATACATACTCAAGACAATTCAAATCATGAGTGCACAAAATTATACAAAAGTATTCACAGCCACGTGATTCATAATAGTAAAAATGTAGAAACAGCACAAAGATCTATCAGGTGCTAGAGAGAAGTGTCACAAACAGTTCTGCTCGACTACCTGTGTGTCACAGAATTGAAATGTCAGGCAGGATTTGCCTGCTTGTGCTATAGTGGCACAATTATCATGGGTGCAATCAACTTAAGCCCCATTGCAAAAGAGGTAGTTCATGTCTTCTACTGCAAATCAGAACAAAAACCTGTGCCTAGGGAGGGCACAGGCCCAGGTGGGAAAGCCACGGCTATTGTTTTGTTAACTGGATGTGATATGCGTGTCAAAGTGCCTTCTAAACATTTGTGCTGCACACTTGGATCACTGTTGCTGTCAGTCTCAACCAGTCATGGAAGGCATTTTCCTGTTCAAATAGATGATGTAGCATAGAGACCCATTATAGTAAGTGTTATATACAACAAACCTATAAACAACATTATACCAAATGGAGACAAACTGATATTTCCTTTCTTATTAGGAATAAGACAAGGATGATCATTCTTCCGTCTCTTAGTCAGTACAGTGCTTGAGGTCTTAGTTACACCAATTAGACAGAGAAAGATATGAAAGTGATAAAGCAAGAAAGGAAAAGGTCAAATTATCCTTATTGGGTGATGACATGAGTTGATACTACAAGTTAATCTTGTATAGAAGTTTCCCTTAAATTGAAATATTCCTTCTAGGATCAAAGTAGACAGGGAGAATCATGAAACTCAGTAGATAAACAAACTTCCCAGGTCTGGGAAAGCTGAAACTTGCAAGGTTCTAAACGGCCCTTGCTCAGCTTTTAGAAGCAGCAAATGGCTCTGACTACCAAGCTGCCCAAAGGAGATTTCCCAGAACTGTTAGAAACTGTCAAGTCCTACAGAGATATCCAGAGCTGCAGCTTTCCTGAGTCCTCATCTCTGCTGGGGTGAGCTTGAGTCACATCTGCTCCTACAAGAAATCCCTTGCCCACACTTCTGTTAGTAACCCCAATAAAAACTCACTGTTTCACCGAGTTGGACTTTGGTGTGACAGCTATTGTGGTCTTTTATGGCTTCCCTATCTGGGGTGAGTGAACATGTGTGTTAGGTGTCCACAGTAAAATCTTGCACACAAAATGTCCAAAAACCGGAGGAAGGCAGTTCACTCCTGGCACTGAGAATTTCAGTCAAACTTTAATGACTTTTTTGAGTGTTTGTTTTTTTTTTTTCACTCACACTAGACACTTTCACTTAAACTCTTTAACTACTGTTTTTTTTTTTGTTTTTTTTTTTTTTTTTTTTTTCGAGACAGGGTTTCTCTGTGTAGCTTTGTGCCTTTCCTGGAGCTCACTTGAACTACTGTTTTTATATATGACAAACTACCTTTATCAGATCTGCAAGACACTGTAGGCTTGGTATTATATAACGAGTAACCCTTCTTATAGGATGGGCTTATATCCTATCTGTCTATTCCAAGCAAGTGCCATTGGTCTTGGATGGCTAAGGGAAGACTAGCAAAGACTAGCAAAGTCCAATAAACTATTCTAAAAATTGTTTCCAACAGTTGTTTTGTTCAAAGAGCAATGCCAGTGTCAGCATGGATTATAGAGGTATGAACATATAGATGTATGAATGAAGTATTTTCCATCACTTTTCTTTCTCTCTTCCCCCATGTTGTCTGAGTTTTCTCATGAGTTCCATGTTTTGGGATCCCCAAAATGCTCTATGTTCTAACAGCTCCAATACCTACTCTCTGCCCCTTGGATCCTGCCAGCTGTAAGAAATAACAAACCAACATCTCCATCTTCTTCCTTTTTAGACTTTTCCCATCAAATCAAAGATTAACACCTCCGTTACATGTCTTGTCACACACAACAGAAGCCACACAACTGCCACCACAACCTACATACATTTCCATACCTTATACACTACTAGGGATTGCAATATATTTCCTAACCCATAGTTCATGTGGGTGGCATTAGAATACTTAGATGGCAAACTACATTCATCAAGAACTCAGAGTACTAACCCATAACATAGACAGAAAGACAGCCACCCTGATAATCCCCCAGAGGGTACTCTACTCTGGGATGGCTTTGGCATGGTTGCATGTCTTACCACCCACCACAAGGAGCAAAGCAATCAGCACTACAGCAAGGACACACAATATCCCATGGGTAAACGTAACCATCCCAGGATTGACTCTGTGGATGCTCCACCCATTTCAGAGCCAATGCAGCCAGTCCTCCTGTGTTCAACTTCTGTTTTTTGAGTCTTTTTTTTTCAGGTACCATTTGTGTTGCATGACTTTTGCCATGGAGATATAAATAACCATCTCTGTGTCTCAGAACACCAACAACAAACTAGGGAAACCATTGCAACTAAGCCTAGTTTAGTGAACTAATGCATTTATTGAGCTTCTTACAGTAACATTGATGCTCAAAGGCAGCTGCATCATTGGAAATCCCAACCCCATTCAAGAAAAGACTCATGAAAGCGGTGCCTGTGTAGCTCCCTGCACAGCATGCAAGAATCTACATTGGACAGTTTCTTCAGCTGGCCAAGTGTCTACTGCTTTTATAACCTGTGAGAAGGGCCCTTATAAATCAGGCAACTTTCTGAGCTCCCCAGGCCTTGTAAGTTTCAAGAGCTTGCTGAGCCTTATATATTTTGCTTTTTCCTGATAAGCCTCAAATGTTTCAATGCAGAGGAAATAGCAACACAGTCAGCAAAATTTTATAAAGTTAGCTAGATGTCATGGGTGTTCAGCCTTACAAACATGTGGAAAGCCACAGAATTGTACACTTTTATATGCAGAACTTTATATCAACTTATTTCAAAGAAAGTATACTTAAGAGGCTGTAATAGGTTAAGAAATACTTATGTAATGCAATGTAATTATTGTTGCATGGAAAAGAATACTTTTGAATACATCCAGGCCAGGAGCTAGTTATTTTCCCCACCAGGCAGTTGGTGTTGTGCCCCAGTGACTCTAAAGGTTTCCACTGCTATGCGACAACCACTTGCTCACCGCAGGTGAAGATACCCTGGTTCTTAGAAAAACCACAGAGGCAGATAACCAGCAGCATGCTGATTGGCAGTTCATGGCTGATAGCAGGTTGAAGAATTAGGTATAGCTTCCAGAAGCACTTTTCTGGGGGCCTTTTTCCTCCATTCAAACCCACTTCTGAAGTCTATACAACCTTCCAAAATGGTGTCACCAGCTGGGGACAAAGTATTCAACACATGAGCCTGTGAAGGACATTTCTCATTAAAATCAAAACATACGTCCAAGATAAAAAGTTTAAGAGATTGGGGTTACCCTTTTAAAACAGGTGAAGAGAAGCCAAGAACTCAGTAAATTGGGCATATAAACAAGTAAAATAAAACTTAGAAGAAAAAGTAAAAGCTCAGAAGTAAAAATGGAACCAGAAACACAAAAACAGTGATTTATAGGGATGAGGATAAAAGTAAATCTCCCATGATGGTTGAATATCTTTGCTAGGTATTCTTGCCATACAAGAGCTGAGGAGAGGGGGCAACAGGGTCCTGCGTGAATTAATCCATGGACTGTCAGAGCTCTAGGAAGCAAAGGTGTTTGCTTGCTTCTGAGAAGAAGATGTAGTTCTACTTTGTCAAGGACAGAAAATGTTTGGGAAAGTGATAACATATGATAAAGAATTTTTCTTCATCCTTATTCTCTATAAGGAAGAGGTCACTGGGTCCTCTAAAAAAGATGCCAAAGGTGCAAATAAAAGTCAGCCTGCCTAGACCACAATGCTTTCCCTTTTCCTGAGGTGAGCAAGATGTGAAAGGTGAATCCTGAAGTAAACAAAACTTGGGAGATATTTTGGAGGGTATGTTGTGGAAGAGAAAGGAAAGGCAAACGGGGATCAGTTTTAGTCCAGGAGGTGGATAATTGTGTAAAGTCACTCACTGCAAGTCTGTGCACTAACTGATACTAACTAACTGGCACTCACTAGCTGACCTGAGTTAAATCCTGGAGCACACATAAAGGTGGAAGGAGAGAACCAACTTCAAAAGATGTCCTCTGGACTCCACCTGTATACCATGGCACCCAATCCTCCATACCATACACTTCATGACTGCATGTGCATATATGCACACACACACACACACACACACACACACATATATATATATATATATATATATATATATATATATATATATATACACACTAGTGTCTTAGGATGGGGAAAGGGTTTATTTGACTTACACTTCCATTTTGTAGTCCATCACTGAAAGCAGCCAGGACAGGAACTCAAATAGGGCAGAAACATGCAGGCAAGAACTGATGCAGAGGTCATGAAGAGGTATTACTTACTGGCTTGTTCAGCCTGCTTTCTTATAGAATCAAGGACAAGCAGCCCAGGGATGTCACCACTCACAATGGGCTATGCCCTCTGCCATCAATCACTAACTAAGAAAATGCCCTACAGGCTTGCCTACAACCTGATCTTATGGGGGCTTATTTTGTAATGGAGGCTCCCTCCTCTAAAATGACTTCAGTTTGTGTCAGATTGACATAAAACTATCCAGCACAACTAGTAATAAATACAATTTTTTAAAAAAAGACTGAATAACTTCCAGGGGCGATGATAGTAACAGACCATGATTTTCATCTGTACCTGAGTTCGATAGTGTAGTATTCACTCATCAGAAAGAAGACAGATGGGAACTGAAAAGATGGCTGCTCTTCCAGGGGACCTGACTTCCGTTCCCAGTAACCATGAAAGATGCCTCACAATCTCCTATACCTGTGGGACCAGCAGATCCAGTTCCCTCTTGTGGACTCCAAGGCACCGTCACTCATACTTGCATGTACTCACACATGGACACATACATATACATTTAATTAAAAGTAAAATAAGTCTTGTTTAAAAAGAAAGGGAATGGGACAGATAAGAGGTCGGCTAATTACAAAAATGGCATAAAATATTGTGTTTAAAAAAAAACCAAGCAAAACAAACAAAAAAAATGAAGAGCCTTTGTGAACTTGGTTTTGTCACTATAAAATTAGTCCATGGAGCTGAACAATCGACACATTTGTCTGAGCACACAGCACTGATCCTAAGATTAGAGGGACACAGAAGGATTCGTTTTCTCTTCCTTGTTCATCTGCTCTTCACTTGATGAGAGAAGTATGTGGCACTTCGGTTTTCATTTACCAATTTGTCTTCCAGTGTGGAGCAACTGCAAATCCTCCCAACCAAACTCTTTGCTCAAAGAATATCAGTGAAAGGGAACACAGAGCCAGGTGTCTTGAACACATAGAGGGAATATATTCCTAACATTTTATCACATTAAACTCATCATAATGATAAGAGTATTCTCTTGGCAGGGGAACTATATATAGTTTAATGAACACAGAAGTATATGTAAAATTATTTCTTTTAATTATAAAGATTCTTGTGATAAGACCTTAATTTACAATGAAAAGGAACCTTTATAATTCAGCTTTGATCTATGAAAATTATATATATATATTATTCTTTTAGAAATGTTAAGTATGTGAGGTATGCCCAATTTATCCTACACTTTTCTTTAAAAAAAAATTAAGCTCTTTTACTCTTTTTACCTTTCACACATTTACTACCCTATCAACACAGTCAAGTTTGAAACTCAGAGCCATTTCCTGTGGTGCCAAAAAGTATAACTATATATATAAGTGCAGATAGAAATACATCCTTTCAGGTTATGAAACAATCATGATTTTTAAATTAGGCAGAAGGACAGTTGAGTATGCTAAAGCTGCAGCGTAGAAATACAATTCATTTTCATGGGTAAACATTATTTCCACTGGAGGGTGCAATTTGCCAGTTTATCAGCATATCCATAGTTCTTTTAATGAGTAGGCTTAATAAATGTCAGAGAAATGATTATTTCCAAACTACAAAGAATATTGAGCAAATTTCGCAGACTTTTAAATAAATGGAAATTTTATCACTTGGAAATTAGGATTTATTAAACAAAATACTTATGATTTAATTAGGATAAAGTGATGTATAAACCAAATGCAATTTTTATTTTTATTAATTCTGAATGCCATATTTAGAAGTTTCAGTGTTAATACTGTAAAGTATATATGAAATATTCATGATGATGGTATAATTTCACCTATAATACTATAGAGTTTTGATAGTTGCTGTTTTTAGTGGTTTAAGCATATATTTAAAATTCTGTATAAAATATAGATAAATTTTGCTTTATTGCACCAATAATATTTAGTTCAATATTAAATGTGAATTTAGCATAAAGCTAATCAACACGCCTAATTTAAATGTTTTCTAATTGAAATGTTTTATACTTTTATTATATACCCATATAGTATTGAGATTATTAGATGCATAAATGATGAATTTTGCTAATAGTATTTATTGAACACTATTAGCACAGTTATATACTTCTTAACTGTCCAGTTATTTATTTAATCCTCACCTCAGTCTCATGGGGTGGGTACCATATTCTCCATTTCATAGATGAATAATAAAAGATGCTAATGACTTTGAAAGTCCATAAAGTGACACCAGGGCTCAATGCAAGTGGCATCCCTCAAGGCCCAGACTTCATCAGTATTTAACAGCTATATTAAATACTTGATGTTCATCAGTGCTACTCAGATGGTAATGTTATTGTTTATTCGAATATTGAAAGTAGGCACTTTCAGTTGTGGGTGAGATGTCATAGTGTGTGTGTGTGTGTGTGTGTGTGTGTGTGTGTGTGTGTGTGTGTATTCTGCCTGGCCCAACCTGACAAAATCCCTGTAATTATGAATTAGAGAAGTCATCTTATGGCAGATTATTATTAACCCATCAGTTTGTGTTTGACTCTGTCCCAGTAATGGAAAAGTAGTATTTAAAAGAAATACTTTATGTATAGCAATACAGTTTGCATATTAAATAACACTGCAATGGAATGCTTTCATATATAGCTTTAAACAGAAGGGAAAATAGAGGAAGTCTCAGGTTACCAAACCCCTTCTCAAAGAACAAACTTTTTAACATCACTTCCTATGTGGGTCACTATGACACGGATATGCAATGACTACTAATCTCAAACTGAAATTTCGTGTCTCATTTCAGTTGCACTAATGGTTGATGGGATCAAAACAAAACCCCACTTTCACAGTCACTGCCTCAAAGGCGTAACACATGTTGGCTTCTTTTGGAATTCAAAGATGGTTCTTGCTACTTCAATACACAGAATGCTGAATTCACATGTCCGCCGCAAAACAATTAACAAAGCACAAACTGTGGCAGAGTTGAAACCAGAAGAAAGAGTTAGCTTTATATCCTATTTCATGACTCACGTATCCTTCGGCCCACACTCCATCCTTCTTCCTCTGAACACCAATACTATTACAGCAACCTGTCACTAAGAGTAAAGAACCAATTTCCCCATCTCACTTGTGCATGACCACATAATCAAGTGCGCAATACAATGTTCACTGTAAGGGTTGTGTGTGGGGTTCCAGGAAATCTCCTTAAAAATAAGGTCTGTGCCCCTTGAACACTTGCTCCAAATTATCCTTTGTTCCTGTGCTCCACAAGGGCATGGAGAGCAGCTGGGGTTTAACAGCCATTTGGGTGCTTGGCTCAGGAGGACAGAATGACAAAGCAAGACAGGAAACGATCTCTGCCGCCCTTCATCATCTATCTTAAAGGGTTTGCTTTTGCTGGGTTTTGTGGTTGGGGGGGTTATTGTTTGTTTATTGTTTTGCTTATTGTTTTTTTCAGTTTGTTCTGTTTTGGAGGGGTTTGCTTTTTTATTTTTCTGTTACATGCAGCTGTTTCTAATTCTATCAGCAGATCCTGGTAAGGTTTAAGAGACTATTTTCTCTTTAACTCCAACAACACCCCGTCATGTCCTTTCTTAATTAGATGTGATTTTGCCATGAGACCATCAAAAACCTTTTGTTTTTAATGTTTAAAAATAAATAGTATACTTTCTCATGTTTGCACAATAATTTCTTTAGAGGTTATTTGCATCTACAGTTCAAAATCAATTTTAAAAGTTCCTATAAGAAATGATAACCTGTAGAGTATGATCTACTGTCAAGCATCAATTATTAAAATAATTTAATTCAGGTCAGATTATTTTTCTCTTTTTGTAATCAGGAAACTGCAATTTTTGATGAGTTTTCTTGCGCGCCCTAAATCCATATGTTGAGATTTTAGCCTCCAATGTGATAGTATTGGGAGATGGGGTTTGTGGAAGGTAAAATAATTTTAGATAAGGTCATGACTATGGAAACCCTATGATGAGATTAGTGTCTTTATAAAGCAAGGTAAGGTGCTTTGTACCTATAATTCAAGCACTTCAGAAACTGAGGCAGAGGGATTGCCATGAATTTCGGGCTAGACTGGACTACATAGTAAGTTTCATTGTAACCTGGGATACCCTACCTAAAGACACCTACCAAGATACAACAGAATAATCACCTGAGGAGCATACTCAGGAACAGAGACCTCATCAAGAACCCTACCACTCTGGCAACTTGCTCGTGAACTTCCAGCCTCCAGATGTGTCTTAAATAAATGAATGCTGTTTTAGCAATCCAGACTGACTGGGGTGAGCACTGTGATGTTCTTTTTAAGGTCAACTACATTATAATGTATTTTAGGAGATTAGAAGGGACCGATAAAAGGGACAGTGCTTACTTACTGTTGCCTGCTGTGAATATATTTTTTCCTTCCACTACAGGCAATAAACACTATAAAACAAAGCATTATCAAGAATTTAGAACTGGTTCTGGTACCAAGACAAGCGAAGATTTGGTGGCTTCTTCATGAAGTATTTTGGAGCATTGCAGGCATTTTCTCAAATACTAAGTAATTACATGGAATTTCTACTTCATTTTTTTAAAATCCTAAAACTAGTTTAATAGTTGTTTTAGCTTTTTATAAAACACGAGAAAGGATTTTGACACAAATGTTCTTCCCTAAATTTTTAAGGAAAATCATGATCTTTAGTCTAATGGTTTTAATTGACCAATTTTAGTATTTAATTTTCTTAAAGGCTTTCAAGAGATAAAAGGAGATCACTCAACCTCCATGCTAGCAGACAAGTAACTAAGATTCAGGATTTTTCTGAAATACTATTTCTTATATCTAACATCACACAGATATGATCTCTCCAACTTGTATGAACTGGTAACTACAAGATGAATATTCGGTCCTGATTTCCAGGTACAACTGTGCTAACAATATCCAAGTATTTCTCAGGTCTAGAGCAAATTCACTTAGTAGAGTCAATACTCACGTGCACAGGGTTACACAGCTGTAAGTATATGAGAAACGAAAAATTTTGCCACAAAGCTTAAGAGTTCTGAATATTTCATCAATCAAGTGAAATTCCGACAGTAACCAGTCTCACATCAAAGGAAAGAAGAGTCCACGACTCCCTTTTTCCTTTCTGACATCCTCTCTCACTTCACCTCTTACTCCAGGCAGGCAGCCCACTTGTGAACCTGCCCTCAAGAGCAAGAGAAAAGAAAGCCCCTACTCAGCTCCTCCACTCTCATAACTCATCTTCACAGTCCCTCTTCAAAACGACCTGCAGCAGCAAAGAGAATCTTCAGATCCAGAAAGTCGAGAGAGCAAAGAAACATTGAAAGTACTTTCCTAGAAATAAAAAATAGAAGCAAAAAAAAAAAAGAGTATGGATGAAAGGATGAAATAAAGGTATGGAAGATGAGTTATCCCCATTCAGTTTTCCTATTTATCAACAGCCTGACTCTCATAACTAATGAATCACATGTCACCTAAAATGCAGGACCTGAATAAATTATAAAGAGCCATGGGGAGCCTAACTCCAACACAGCATCTGCCACTGGATGACTTGAACAAGAAAAATCATTTTAGTTAAAAATTATAAAAGTAACCATGGGGAAGGGAGTGGCCAGAGCATTTCATATAGAAGCAGAATAACACGTAACAGAGGGGGAGCAAAAGATTCCCAGCATGTCCTCAGAGCATTTCAATATGTACACACACTAACAAAAATGTACCATGACAAATAAATTTTCCGGAATGATAGCACAAAGGACAGCCTTGAAAACTAAAATGTATGGGACTTGTGGTACAACTCAGTGGCAGAGTTTACATAAACACATAAATACATTTTCAGTAAATACTCTTGAGACTTTATATCAAATGAGACAACATTTCCTCAATGCATGTTGAACAGTACTACTTCATCTCCATCTTGGTTTTGGTACTTTTCAAGAAATCCATTTAACATTGGAAAAGCACAGCTGTCATGTGTCTGCTGCCAGACTCCCCTTAGATGGTGTTCTACCAGTCCTTTGCCAGGGGAGTAGGCATGGAACTAGAGTCCAAGGATGCTGGAATCAAAACAAGATGTATCACAAAGTTGGACAGAGTACAATATTAAAGCATTGTGCCAGTATTTATGAGCCTATAAAGGACTCTGGGAAGTAGTGAAAACCTGCTGGTAGATTGGCATTAGTGTCAAGGAGAAAGTCCTGAGCCAGAATAAGTAAGAGAGAATCAGCTTAATTAACATCTAGACTAAATGGCGAGGTGAATTGTTGGGTATACCCCAAGACTAGAGTGCCCACAATAGGGAATGAAAATTTGCTGTTTACAGTTGAGATCGTATTACTCAAAGACCAAAAAACATTGAAAAGAATCTCTTCTGTAGGTCAGAGATGATAATAGTAGGTGTTATTTGTGGCAGGGTGAATAATGATCCCAAAGTTGACCTTATCCTAGTCCCTAGAACCTAAGAATATTCAGCCTTAGTGGCAAAATACCCTTAGGGGCTTTGGATTATCTGGGTTGGCCCGGTAGAATCACACTAGCCTTTAAAAAAGAGATTCAGGGGTTGGGGATTTAGCTCAGTGGTAGAGCGCTTGCCTAGCAAGTGCAAGGCCCTGGGTTCTGTCCTCAGCCCTGGGGAAAAAAAAAGAGAGAGAGATTCAGTAGGATTGTAGTCAAATGGAGCCTTGGTAATACAATTGGAATGAGAGGATCCTTGGACAAGGAATGCAAATGTCCTAGTGGGTGGAGGCCAATGTGTCAGTATGTTTACCGTGAAGACTGTAGAAGGAATATAGTCCAATCAACATTTTCATTCCAGTCCGTCAAGACATTTTGTAGTGTAACTTCCAGGTGTACCTGAGAATAATTTTTTTTATTGTTTTTAGTCCTGTTTACAATAGTTAGTAGCAGCAGCATCAAGAATTGCACATATACAAGGAACTGCTTGAACTAATGGACAAGACACTAGGGATTGAACCTAGCACCTGTCGGGGAAATGCTTTGCCACTAGACTTTATCTCCACTTTTTCCTTCTTCTCTTTGTCCTCCTTCTTTTCCTCCACCGTTTTGCTATTTAAGGCAGGGTCTTGCTAAGTTGCCCAATCTCTTTCTCCTCCCCCTCCTCCCTTTCTTCCCCCCCTCCTCACTTTCTCTCTCCTCCTCCTCCCCTTTCTCCACTCTCCTTTTTGCTAAACTGCTGGGTTTCTTTCACCTCCCTCTCCCTCTCCCCAGGCCACTTCCTCCTCCACCATTTTGCTATTTAATCTAAGGCAGGGTCTTGCTATGTTGCCCAGTCCCTTTCTCTTCCTCTTGCTGTGGGTTGTTCTGTATGGCAAATGTGTTGCTAATAAAACACTGGCAGTGGCTAGGCAGGAAGTATAGGCGGGGCTAACAGAGAGAATTAAAAGAACAGGAAGGCAGAGGGAGTCACTCTCTGCCAGCCGCCGCCAGGACAAGCAGCTTGTAAAGATGCCGGTAAGCCACGAGCCATGTGGCAAGGTATAGATTTATAGAAATGGATTGATATAAGATATAAGGACAGTTAGCAAGAAGCCTGCCACGACCATACAGTTTGTAAGCAATGTAAGTCTCTGTGTTTACTTGGTTGGGTCTGAGCGGCTGTGGGGCTGGCAGGTGAGAGAGATTTATCCTGACTGTGGGCCAGGCAGGAAAACTCTAGCCACATCCTCTTCTCCTCCCTCTCCTCCTACGCTCCCCCCTCCACCGCCTTTTCACTATTTAATTTAATGCAGGGTCCTGTTACATTGTGCAGTCTGGCCTGGAACTAGCCCTGTAGTTAAGGGAGGCTTGAAACTTGCCAGCATCCCATCTCAGCAGCTGTATTACCCGAAAGCCCAAATCCACCATGAATGACAAATCCTGGAAACTGCAACCTCGGTGCTTTCTGCAGCTTGCAGACAAATTCCACCATAGAACATCTTTCTCACTGCGGTTTGGAGGGTCAGAGTCTTCACCCCAGCCACTTCTTTTTATGCTGTTGGTAGGAGCTCCCAAGAATCTTCCAGGCTTCTATGTTTCCTGGATAAGTGATCTTTTGATTATTTCCTGTTTGTCACCAGAGGCTCCTGAGCCTCCTCCTCCTCCTCTTTCTTGGGGTAAATATTTCAACTTGGAAGAAATGTTGCAATTCAGTGGTACCTGAGTGGCCAGCATAAGGGAGACAGATAGAACAGAAATACATAAGTACACCCATGAGAGCCAGCATACAGCCTGAAGACATCTGTGTTGCTCATTATATCAAGTATGTGTGTGAATTTAAAGATATAGACTCATATTTCCTTTTTTTATTTTTCAAAACTATAATTTAATTACATGCCCCCTCCTTCTTATTCCTTTCCTTAACCCCTCATATGTACCTTCTAGCTCTCTCTCAAAATCATGACCTCTTTTTTAAATTGTTGATATGTGCGTATACATTATATAAGCATATATAAATGTAAATACATAAATATATCCTGATCAGCCCATACAATGTTACCTGTATGTATGCAATCTCAGAGTTGACCACCTGCTATTAGATAAACAACTGGGATGCTGTTCCCTGGGGGAGACCATTTCTTCTGCTCACAGCATTCCTTACCTGCCAGTAGTTCTTTGATACATCCTCTTCAACAATTAAAGCCTAAGTTTCCTCCTAATACTAATGAGAATAATAGAAAGAAGAATGATGTGCACTTTGGAAGATTCATTTGTAACAAGCACTGTGGCTTCCTGTTCTTACTTATGCCACTTTCACCAAGGAATATAGCTCCTTGACTAAGGATACTCAGGGAACACTGGACTAACCTATGCTATGATAAAGAGAAATAGAGGCTATCCCAGTGAACTTGAAAAGGATCCCTCAGGTTGCAGACTGAGACTCCTTCCTTGATGGCTACCTCTTGAGGGAAACTGAACTATAAGCAGTTATTTCTGTTTTGCTGACAATACAATGATGTAAAATAATAAATATTTGTTATTTCAAGCCGAAAGTGACTTGTCAAATTCATGGTCCTTTCCTGGGATCAGCCAGTTCAGTAGCACTGCAGTGGTTGTAAGCATGAAGAAGCCATGAGGGCAGAGGTGAAAGTTATTTCCAGTCACAGGAATATAAGTTCCCATCTCCCAAGGCTATTCAACTGGTCCTTTGCTGGTACTAGGTGTCCCACCTCACCAAAATAGGGAATAACACTAAAACATCTTATGAGAAAATCAGCAAGACCAATGGTGGCTGATAGCTGTGTTCAACACATCTTTCTGTGGTACAGAATTAGGCACCCACTTTAGGAATCCAGTGATTTCCTATTTTAAATGCCTGAGTAGATGTTGACTTGACAGAAGGATGAAAAACTCTGTTGAAGCTGCAGCAGAGGAATTGATATCTCTGCAGCTCAGAGAAAATTGATACACACTCTTCTAAAACGCAGTGCATATTCTAAATCAATAAGAACATGCACTACTGTGTCCCTCTAGGGAAATATATGAGAACCAACAACTGGAAGGAATGACTTCATTACAAGTCTGCCATGGACCCAGTGGGGAGCTTAAGCTTTCTGTCCCTACGATTCTGGCACAGAGAGTTGTATTTTGAGGACCTTGTTTAAAAGAGGGAATGCTTCCACTCACGTCTTGGTAATTAAGCTCCAGCGACCACTTGAGCAATTTGAACTCTCTATTCTAAGTGACAACCTAGAACAGAGAAAAGTCGACATTCCAAAAGGGTAATTAAACTTGTCCATCAGGCAAAGGTAGGGTGATAGTTGCATGAAAAATGCCCATACACAGTGGCTTGTTCATGCAGCTTTTGTAATCCTGGGGTTATCTTTAATAGAGTCCATGTCTAACCTGATAGATGATGACAGACATGTGGTTCAGTTATCCATGGGGCTTAGTGGATAGGCTGCCAAATATTAGTCATATGAGTGAGATTGTGCTAGTTTGACACTGAACAGCCAAACCACCCACTGAGTGCACTGGAGGCTTGAACCAATCAAATCGGCTGGGGTGGTTTAGAATGCAGAATCCTAAATTAAACCATGCTGTGAGTACCTAAATTTCAAAAATGCTTGTGAAGAAGAGTGAATAAGAAATAACTAGGAAATGAAGTTTTTGAAACCACCATACTATGACCACTTTTTCTCAAGTTAGTGTAATCCAAGAACTGTCTCAGAAAGTGGCAATAAAAATGAATATAATCCAAATGCAGTACTCTGCCTCCCATTCTTTACTGTGTCCATAATTTCTCTTATTGTCTACTATCATTTGTGCTATCATTTGTGACTTCTAGAGATTCCTTTCTTTTAATAAGTCATTCTAGATCAGTGGTTTTCAACCTGTGGGTCACAACCCCTTTGGGGATCACATATCAGATATGTACATTACAATTCCTAACAGTAGCAAAATTACAGTTACGATGTAGTAACAAAATGATTCTATGGTTGGAGGTCACCACACCATGAGGAGCTGTATTAAAGGGTCACAGCGTCAGGAAGGTTGAGAACCACTGCTCTGGGTGGTTCAGTGTCTCTTTAAGACCATATTTATTGTGTAAACATTTATCGTGTAACTTCTTCGCAACAGACTCACATTGGACACTGAGAACGAGCAAATTGTTTAAATTCAACGATCACTTGTGTGTCAAAGAAACCTTCTAAATGCTAGGGATCTCACTACTACAAAACAGAAGTTTGTTGTTCTTTCCACAATACCGGCAAGTGATGTCATTCTGAGTACGGAGAAGTATCTTTAGGAAGAAATGAATGGGTGCGGAACCGCAGTCACGCAGAGAAAGCCACAGAGAAGAGGTGGTTTTATTCAATCCCCCTTTACTCCCTTTGCCTGAACCAACTCGCGTACTGGCCACTTCCCAAGTATCTGCTTAGGAGCCATGGTTCATTTTAGACTGGGACACTCATTCGAGAAAACTAGCTTTTTCTGAAGAAATCTGAAAATCACAAACTCACCCTGGTGTGTTTTTCCACCCATGAGCAGCTGCCCCATTGGCACGACACCCAGTTTCTCCATCACCCCAGTGCCTGTGTGGAGTTTTACCTTCTGAATGCCTCTTTCCTATTGTCTCCCAGGATAAAAATATGGAGAATGATCCAGGAAAAGAACAAAAGAATAAGAGAAACATTTGTTTTAAAAGAATGGACATTCTTTATTAACTTTCAGGGCTTCAAACCAAATCCTTTCATCATCTACTAAGAGTGTCTTTGTCACAGGACTGAGGCCACAGGTAAATCTTGATCTCTTCATATGCTTTGGGCTAGGTTTAGCCTTCCTATTATACACTAGTAGCATACTTCATATCATCTTTTCCCTAGTCCTAGCTTTGGACAAGCTTGGAACTCTTAATCTTATGTGTTCTTAGGAGTTCCAGAACACAACTATTATGGGAAGAAATAAGGGTATGCTCTCATAAACCTACACGCATGGGGTGACCTTAAGAAGTATTGCTGTGAGTGAGTAGAAAATTTCTTAATAAAGAAAAGAAAAGAAGTATTGCTATGTCTGGTGTGTTATGTTTCTTATTTCCGTTATTACCTTACTGTACTGACTAGGAATTTCCTGTCTATGTTGAAAAGGGGGTATTGTTTTAAACTGCAGTTCTCTTTATCAGATAGTAAACATTTTCTTCTTAATTGGTCATTACTGTGTTATTAAAGAAATACCTGAGATACAGCGCATAATAAAGAATAAAAGGGCTCATGGTTCTGGAGGAGCGAACTTGAAGGGATGCATTTGGTGATGACCTTCATGCTTACAAAAGCCCGAAGCAAAATGAGATATCACATGACAACAAAGGCTAACACTTTAGTGTGTGTTTGGTGTGAATACAAGATTCAGACCACAGCAAGGCACATTCTGATTACTTAGTATTTGTGAGAGTTTATGATTTCTGTATCTAAAGAACTATTTGATCTGTGTTATCGAATTTGTAGGCATAGCTGTTCACATCATCCTCTTTATGATCCTTGGGGCCTCTAGTTACAACTTTTCTTTCCTTTCTAGTATTCACATTTGATGGCTCTCTTTTTGTGTTTGAGGTCTTAGAGGAGGCTCAACAACTTATTGATCATTTCGAAAATTTAGATTTTGTCATTAAATTTCTCTGTTCTCAGTTTCACTGATGTCTACTTATTTTTCATATTTCTGTTTTTCTTATTGTCCAGTGACCACCGAATTGTGTCCTGTCATGGTTTCCTGTGATGATCTCTATTTGCTGTAAGAAGAGGCTTATTTGACGAAGGGTGGTAGCTACACTTATTTGTTGGTATAAGGATAAGACTTAGAATACAGGGAGGAATTATTTTGGTCTAAAGAGTGGCAGTAGCAGACGCTTCTCTAAGATCCATGAATGCACTAGTCCCAGGAACCTGGCTCGGTTCCTATTGCCAGGCATGATTCCCCACCTGTTGAGTGAGCCCTAAGTCCAATTAAACAGTTGCTGGTTGCTGGTGACATGTGAGTGCCACTTTCTGCACTGTTCTGCACATCTTGCCATGCTGATAATTGCTGTGGTTCATCGTGTGTTGCAGCTGGGAAGGACTGTTGAATTGCTTCCCTTCCTGGACAACTTGCTTAGTATTCCAGGAGACATTCTTTTGGACCACTGAATTGCTTGGACGTTTTATGCTTTACAATTGTCCAAGTGCTTGGAGATACTCTTGTTATCTTTTGATCACAACTTACAGTTTCATTTCATTGTTGTCAGAGAACAAACTATGCATGGTTTTAATTCCTGTAAATGTACCGAGCTTGAACAATGGCATGGGTTGTTGTCTCTCCTAGAATTTGAAAGGTTAAGAAGAATACGTGTTCTGCTGCTGCTGCTTGGGATGGGGTCTTTTTATAAATTTCAGTTAGAATAGATTGGAGCATTGTGTGTTTCATTTGTATTCTTCCTTACTCTTCTAATCTGGGTATCAAGTTAGATATGGGACACAGAACTTCAGTCACATACAGGCTTGTCTGTTTATATTTTAGGTTTATGAGTTTTCCTTGGAATATTTTGCAATTTTGAGATCTAATTTCAGAATGCAGTGTATCTCTACTGTTTAAATCTTTGTATTCAACAATTTTCTTTGCTGTAAAGTCTAACTAATATTAAAACAAGTATTCATGATTTTCTTTAATTACTATCTGTGCAGCATATATTTTATGCCCATTTACTCTTATTCTGCCTCTTTTTAAAGTTCATGTGGATATAGTTTAGATATCATGTAGTTAGGTCACATTTTAAAATTCACAAACCGATATGTTTAAATTGGTGTATTTTCTCATTTACATTTATATAACTCTTAATATACTTAAATTTGCAATTAACTTTTTGCTGTTTGTTTTTTTCTGTTTTCTTCCCTGTTTTCTTTTTCTTGCCTTCCTGTGGTTCACTTAATAATTTTATAATTCTCTTTTGATGCATCTAAGATTGTTTTTAATATATTTCTGAGCTCTTTCTAAAACATATATATTTCTAAAACTCTTTGGTAGCTGTTCATGTTATTTATAGCATGTTAGTACCAACACAATTAAAAGAAAGATGATGTGTAAATTCAGGTAGGTGCTATTCAGTTTTAGGCAAATCGTGATGAACACTGAATTAGTTGAAGTAACTGGCTAAAAAGAGGGTTCTTGAAGGCTGCCTTTGTTTCTGCTACTCAGTCATATTTTTATAATTGCTAGCTCCTATATCCTAAAAAGATTTTTTTCACATTTTAGCATCTTAACCTCCAATTGGTACCTTTTTGTAATTTTATAATAGTCTCCACATTTTATCACATGTATCCTCCTCAATGCCTTCCTATGTCTTAAAGGATGATAGGTTTCTTTGTTAATGATAGATGTGGAAAATGATAATATACTTTTTAGCTTAGAGTTAATCAACTATATAACTGATCTGGTACAAAAATAAATAAGTCCTTGCATGACTAAATGTATAGTATTTTATTAAGCTAAAAGCAGCAGAGATTACATTAGACAAACTTTTAGTTAAGCATTGAATTCAAAGTTACTTGTTCATCTTTGGTATAAAACAGAGTGGTTAGAGGGTAGCTGGGAGGGACTGGAGGAACAAAAAAAGATATGAGGAGTGATGTAATTCTATTACAATTAAAAACATTAAAAATGTAGAGGACTAAAACCAAACTTTCTCATTACTACTTTTTTCAAATTAAATTTTTCCAAATAAAATCTCTCATAAATATTCTTACATGTTTTTTTTCTGCTGGCAAAATGTTTCTCAAAAACACTAAATATTTCAAAACGTACTTCTTAATACTGACTGTTTGCATAGTTGTAACTTCTGTTTACCATTTGAAATTGTACAGCTGAGGTTGTCAGAGTCACAGTGTTGACTGGCTGTAATCTTAAAAGTCATAAACAATAAGTCCTAAATAAATTCAAAAGGCATGATGCAAGGAAAAGGAAATATAAAAGCCAATCTATTATTTCCAGCCTATCTAACCTTCAAGGGCATTTAGCAGTTAGTAGAATATTAGCAGTAAAGACAGATTTCGTGATTAGAAGGTTCATTAGTAAGAAGGTACAGGATGCTAATCACAAGACTTTCACTTGCACTGACAAGGTCTGACCTAGCTAGCATTCATCAGTGACAGTGGAATTGTTCCCTGGTGGTATCGACCACAGGCAAGGCAGGGAAAACATGTTCTTCATGGAGGAATTCATCAAAATAAGCAGAACTGTATCACACACCACTGCTTTTCAGAGCTCCCTGGAGAGGGGCTGGGATCCTGTTGGAATCGCTTGTTTGGACTGTAAAATATAAAATGCCCAGTGGGAGTTTGCATGTTAAAGAAACTTTAAACTTTGGCACACCAGCACAACTATCACATGATTCTACACCTTAAATGATGTAATTGACTGTGAATAGGTGCTTCAGCAATATTAATCCAGACTCAGAGAATAAACTCTGATATTAACTAAGAATTACAAATGCTATTCATGCTCATAATTTTTTATTTTAAATATTTTTGTATCAAAGAATAACTATAAATGTCAGTCAAAAACATATTTTAAGTCTGGAAAAGCATTTTCATATTTCCATTACAAATGTGTATTTAAAGGTGACACAATTTCCAATTAAATATGCTCTCCTGGCTGGGCGGTGGTGGCACACGCCTTTAATCCCAGCACTCGGGAGGCAGAGGCAGGCGGATCTCTGTGAGTTCGAGGCCGGCCTGGGCTATCAAGTGAGTCCCAGGAAAGGCGCAAAGCTACACAGAGAAACCCTGTCTCGAAAAACCAAAAAAATAAAATTAATTAATTAATTAATTAATTAATAAGCTCTCCTAATCAGAAAGTGTATTGTGAAGAATTATCAAGTCCCTAGAATTGATGCTATGAAGGACAAACAGACCATTGCCAGGCTTCCTGTCTGCAAAAGACATTGTTAATTTGTCATAAAATTTAAAAACTAAATACAGCAATTAGAAATCATATAAAACAAGATATCATTGAATAAAGAACCTACACTTTGGAGTCACACAAATGAAAAGAAAATGAATCTTTACAATTTATATTTATTGTGTGTGCACATGTGTGCATGCCCACCATATGTTACAGTATAGTGGAGGCTGGAGGATGACTTTCAGGAGTCTGTTTTCAAGTTCTGGGGATTTAATTCAAGATGTCAGAGATGTAAGAGCCTTTACCTGCTGCACACACACACAAACACGCACTCACAAGAGGGGGGTGGGGTAGAGGGATGGAGGAGAGAGGGAGGGAAGAGAGCGTTGATAAGTGTTAATCAAATATCAAAACATGTGGTACATTCTGAAAATTCAAGAAATATCAAATGATAAGGAGGCCTATGGCATAAAGAGAATTGAATGGAGTTAAGACAGTTTGGACCTTAAAAACTGTATTCATTAGTTTGTTGGTTTCATTTCTAAGGTTTTTGAAATTAAAGTTAGAGTAAAGGGGCAGTATAGTAGGGAGGGATTAAATGATAATTGCCATTTATCACCTATCAATGTATGGGATTTCCAAAGGTAGAGACATTCTACTTTGGTTTAGGTCCTTATTTATTTATTTTTATTATTTTTAGGTGTGTGTGTGTGAGTGTGTGTGTGTGTGTGTGTGTGTCTGTGTCCATGGTGTCTGTGTGTCTAGGTATCTGTGTCGTGCAGATATTAACAGGGGTCAGAGACATTGGCTTCCCCGGGAGATGAGCTTACAGACAGTGGTGGCCACCTTCCGCAGGTGCTGGACACTGAACTGAACCATCTCTCCAATCCCAGTTTAGCTCTTTACTTTTCATTAAAATGTCCTTATACTGTATAGCACCTCAAGGATCTGAGAAGTAGAAACAACATGTGCTGAAAGACCAAAATAGAGACAGACCTCTCAGACTAGATCGTGAAAACTTTTCTTGGTGTATTTTAAATTAAAATTAAAAAAGCAAAAAATGGTCATATTATGAAAAATTTCCAACTTATCTCTCTATTCTGGATGTTTATTTGCTCTTTGCGACAGCTAGATGAAATTATTTCTTTTTAAATTCTTATAATCTCCTATGCAAGTGTAAAATGAATGCATAATAATCTCTTCTTTCGTAACATGAATGTTATGTACGTGCTATACATGCTGTTTTTCATGGTGCTTTTCTGGTTTGGACACTGTTTGTCTCCTCAAAGTTTCATCACTAGAGGGTTGGTCT
This sequence comes from Peromyscus aztecus, assembly GCA_902168405.1. Taxonomy (NCBI): domain Eukaryota; kingdom Metazoa; phylum Chordata; class Mammalia; order Rodentia; family Cricetidae; genus Peromyscus; species Peromyscus aztecus. The sequence goes on along the minus strand of CABHPQ010000986.1, from coordinate 106,933 downwards.
GCTGTGGATATCGCTCTGTATCAATAAACACTGATTGGCCGGTAGCCAGACAGGAAGTATAGGCGGGACTAACAGCGAGGAGAACTGAGGAAGGAGAAAGGATAGAAGAGACTGCCTGGAGCCGCCGTGAGGAGAAGGAAGATGTGGGGTACCGGTAAGCCACGAGCCATGTGGCAAAGTAGAGATTAATAGAAATGGGCTAAATATAAGAGTAAGAGCTAGACAATGATAGGCCTGAGCTAATGGCCAAGCAGTTTAAATAATGTAAGCGTCTGTGTGTTTATTTTATAAGTGGGCTCCAGGACTGGCGGGAATTGTGGGACCCGGAGAGAAAAGCTCTCCAGCTACATTGGTCCCTAGTGTGACCATCGGGATGGCTGGGAGAGCGACAAAAGTTAGCGCCTGGTGAGAGGGAAGTGAGTGTGCTGGATAGTTTGATGTCAGCTTGACAAAGTCAAGTCACTCCAGAGGAGGGAACCTCAGTTAAGAAAATGGCTCCCAGCCGGGTAGTGGTAGCTATACCTTTAATGCCAATACTTGGGAGAAAGAGGCAGGTGGATCTCTGTGAGTTCAAGGGCAGCCTGGTCTACAGGGTCAGTTCCAGAACAGCCAGGGCTACACAGAGAAACCCTGTCTTAGAAAACAAAGGAACAAAAACAAACCAACGAAACAAAAAGGGCTGGAGGCAAGCCTGTGGGGTTTTTTCTTAATTAGTGATTGATGAGAAAGGGCCCAGTCCATTGTGGGTTGTTCCATCTCTGGGATGGCAGTCCTGGGTTCTATAAGAACGTAGGCTGAAAAAGGTATGGAGCAAGTCACTAAGCATCACCTCTGCATGACCTCTGCATCAGCTCCGGCCTCCAGGTTCCTGCCCTGTTTGAGTTCCTGCTCTGACTTCTTTCGATGCTAAACAGCAATGTGGAAATATAAGCTAAATAAACCCTTTCCTCCTCAACCTGTTTTTTGGTCATGGTGTTTCATCATATCAATAATAACCATAACTAAGATTGGTGGGTTATTGGGGCTACTTCTCTTGGAAAGAAATGATGGTTTCCTGAAGAAATGTTTTCTGAGAGTGAGTTGTTAGGAGAGGAGTCCCACCCACTCTTTATCCTAGGCTAGCATCCTGTTTGGGCATGTCATCTTTTGTTCCCTCACATGCTCCCACCATGATGCAGTTAGGACATCAGGGAAGCTGGACCAATTGTGCTGTCTTGGGTTTTATATTCCATGAATTAAATAAACCACCTTTTCCAAAAAGGTTAGATGGATTTAGATATTTTATTATACTAATGTGAAAGTGTACATGAATCTTAAAGGGTCTTATTAATAAAAACAAACCCAGGAGCCAGATATTGGGGTGAATGCTGGAAGATCAGAGAAACGGAACAAGCCACAGCCCCCTCGCCTCCCCAGTTCCTCAGCTGATCCTGTTTCCTCAGACTGGAAGCCTCTGTGTCCTCATCTGAATGGATCTCAGCTGAACTGCTGTTTATACGCCTAAAAGCTTAACAGACTCTAGTTCATGGTTTTCACACCTTATGTACCTTTCTGCTTCCTGCCATCACTTCCTGGGATTAAAGACGTGTGTCACCATGCCTGGCTGTTTCCAGTGTGGCTTTGAACTCACAAAGATCTGGATGGATCTCTGCCTCCAGAATGCTAGGATTAAAGGCGTGTGTGCCACCATTTTCTGACCTCTATGTCTATCTAGTGGTTGTTCTGTCCTCTGACCCCAAATAAGTTTATTGGGGTGCACAACATATTGGGGGACACAATATATCACCACAGGAAGGGAACTAACACAGGTGTGTGTATGTGTGTGTGTGTGTGTGTGTGTGTGTGTTTGAATTCATAAACAGCTTTGCTCATGGTTGTCCATCAGAACTAGATGGTGTGATTTACCACTGAAGATACCATAAGCCTTTTAATAGAGTACACAGAGAAATCATGCTGGAACTGAACTGGAGGCATTCTCCCCGGTGGATAGTGTTCATGGTGTCAGAAGGTGCTTAAGAGTCTGTTTGGGAGAGAAATCATCAACAGTCTTACCTAGCTGTTTTCCCTAGGTGCTACAATACGGACCAGCCACTTACAATAGTGGCATGAATATTCTGGAGACAACGAACCACTTTCTGACGACTTTAAGGCCCACTCCATGGGAGTGAAAATGTTGCTGATCCTAGGAGTCTGGCCAAAAGCCTGTGGCTGTATTCATATCTTGAATTGTTCTCATTGTTTCATTCTGCTGTTTGATTTTTCACGCCTTCATTCCTGCATTTACTGATACCATCTTTGACCTCCGTAATCATGTTTATTATCATTACTTTTAAAACATTATTACTTTTCTTGGAGGACATTGCTGTGGGGGTAGGAAATTTTGGTGAAGGTCTATCATCTTGGTTATTCATGGTGTGTTTTGTGATGGGACATAGGAATTTAACGTTAGATTGTTGAAAGCCTTTCATGGTATAGAAGTCTTATCTCTTCTTTGTTGAGTGGGTGTTCAGATCTCTGTTTCCTGTTACCCTGACTTGTCAGGTTGCTGACCAGCTGAATGGGACTTAGAGTTCAGTTTTGAGGCCTGACAAGAGAATCTACTACTGACGCATTGCTAAATAGGCATGTAGTCTAATTGCCTCATAAATATTAATAGTTTTATCCATAGCTAGTGTTGATCTCACCTTGACCAAACCATTTTTTTTGCAGTGAGCAATGTTTAAAACTCATAACTAGTCAAAGTGCTGTGACTATTGAGTGCCCACCCCTAAACAGAATATCTCTTACCCCCTGCAGTGCCCATGGAGCATCATGGAAGAGTAAGTAGAGAAACAATAGGAGCCAGAGGATGCTGCAGAACACAATAAAACTCTGCCTTTTGTATATGAATGGCTGTTGCATGCATGAACAAACTGCAAATGTGATTACCTGCACAAGATCTGCACCCAAAACAACAACAAAAAAGACGTGAAGATAGGAAGTGACTCTTTGGGAAGAGGGGGTTCAGCAGGCATAAAAGGGGGACAAGACAAAGTAATGAGGGTCCAATATTATCACCATACATTGTATGAGTGTATGGAATTGTCAAAACTAAAACAATTTTAAAATAGTATATAAGCAGCTGCTTAATGTCCTATTAAATAATCAAGTCATACATTTAACTTGTACCCTTCTGATAACCACATTGCTTTCTAAACTTTTATGATTATGCCAGGCGGTGGTGGCGCACGAGTTTAATCCCAGCACTCGGGAGGCAGAGCCAGGCGGATCTCTGTGAGTTGGAGACCAGCGTGGTCTAAAGAGTACGTTCCAGGAAAGGCGCAAAGCTACACAGAGAAACCCTGTCTTGAAAAACAAAACAAAAACAAAAACAAAACTTTTCTAATTACAATGAAATCATCAATAACACAGAACTTAGAATTTTAAAAGTAGGAAAGATGTTTTGTGAATAGTACATATACGAGCTTTCAAACATATGTGAGTGACCTGAGTGAAGAACAGGAAATCAATGGTTACAGAGCGGAGGCATCTAAACCACAGGTGTTCTGAATGCTGTGAGATGATAACAATATACAGTAAGTAAGCATAAAGGAACTATGGAAGTAGTACGCATAACATTTAAAAAAGAAGAATGTTCTTAGTGTCAATTTTACTTCTTGTTACTTGGAGTTGTTTGTAGCTTTGAAGGAAAAAACATTGTATTTCATAGTTATTTAAAAAAAATGTAGAATTGTGATAGATTTAGTCAGGTTAAGGGAGACGAAAGTTTCAATAAAAATATGTAAGAAATCAAGACCTGAGTTTTGAGAGATATACATGGACCAAAGATGCAGGTGGATACTATAATGGTTGCTAGCTAGAAAAATCTGGAATGGAAAAATCCATCAATGATGGAAATAGCATATTTTGGAACTGATCTTAGGGAACAGGTTGTGTGATCTTTGCCCTTTGTGTATATGCTATTCCGGGTTGGGTGGCCTTGCGTGCTTACAATACATTGCAATTAATTTCTATGAGCTCCTTGTATTCCTGCCTCTCCAGAGAAATGTATCCTGCCCTTCCTCCTCCTCTTCCTCCTCCTCCTCCTCGTCCTGCTCCTCCTTTCTCTCCCCCGTCCCTCCCCTACTTCTCCCCCTAGTTGCATGTAGCCCAGGCTAGACTCAACCTCTCTATGGAGCTAAGGATGGCCTTCCAACTTCGGGTTCTCTTCCCTCTACTTCTCTAGGCATAGGATTCTGTAATTCATTGAGCCCAGGGCCTTACATGTTTTAGACAAGTACTCTATCCGCTGAGCTGCATCCCCAGCCATGTTGTTTGTTTTTCAGTCAGGTCATATATATTAATACCTGTATAATGTTTCTTTTGGTACTAAAGCCTGGAGAATTATGAAATATTTTATGCTACATCATTTATTGATTTTGAATTTTTATTTTAAACACTCAAGTAATTTAATTCATCCTTGATTCCTAGTCTGGGTAATGAAAGCCGTGTTTCCTTCTGCTTCATTGAGACAAGACTAGTTCTCCTGGTGCATCCCGGAACCATTTGGAACTCACTGTGTATCCCAGGCTGGAACACTAAGATTACAGGCTGGTGTCAAACACGGCTCAGAGAAAGCTGCTGGAAACTATTTTGCATGCTTCAGTGCATTATGTTTACATGACTCAGGGCTTTTTAAATGAAGTACATAGTTTCTTTTTATTCCAAGATATTAAAAACTGCTTTTATAGGGCAGTCTTTTTGCAAGTCTCACTTCCCCTTATTTATTCATTTTTTTTTAACATGGATGACTAGTGTTTTCTAAACCCGCTACAATTACAATCTTTTCTGACTGCATTATTTTTTCCTCCTATCCTATTATGTCTCCTATCAGGTGTCATGTTGGGAGTTCTGTCAACATAAGTTATATGAGTTGAGTACCTTAGACATATTACAGTTACAGAGCAAAATTTAAAAAATCTGCTTAGTTCTACTTTGTTTGATATTATATAACATTTAAAAAAGAAGAATGTTCTTAGTGTCAATTTTACTTCTTGTTACCTGGAGTTGTTTATACCTTTGAGGGAAAAGAAAACATTGTATTGCATAATTATAAAAATGTAGAATTATGATAGATTTAGTCAGGTTAAGGGAGACAAAAGTTTCAAGAAAGAATATGTAAGAACATGAACATGCTGGGTACTACCTTTCCTGTCTAATTTATCTTTATGCTCAGCCTCCATCACACGTGGCTCTGATGTCAGTTTCTTTGAGATGAGCCCACTCCATCAGGAGGAGGTCTCCTCTGGATGTTTCTTGGGGCAGAGCTCAAAGATGGAGTATTTGCATGCACTAATTCCAGTTCCCAGTACATGAAGGGAGCTATGCTTATTTTTTCTTTTGCTTTTCTGTGTATTTAGGTGCACATGCATGTGTGTGTGTGTGTGTGTGTGTGTGTGTGTGTGTGTTATGATTTTCTTTCAATGAAGCCTCTTAATACAGCTTGTTTTGAATATCACTGATCTGCACACATGTTTTCAGATGAATTTGTGGTGGGATTGTGTTTCCCAAAATATTGTGCATGCTAATAAAATTATCTGGGGTCAGAGAACAGAACAGCCACAATATTAAACATAGAAGATAGAAAGTGGTAGCACACACCTTTAATCCTAGCATTCCAGAGGCAGAGATCTACCTGGATCTCTGTGTGTTCAAGGACACAGCCAAACATGGTGACTCACGCCTTTAATCCCAGAAAGTGAGCCTTTAATCCCAAGGAGTGACGGCAGAAAGCAGAAAGGTATATAAGGCATGAAGACCAGAAACTAGAAGCTTTTTGTTGGTTAAGCTTTTAGGCTTTTGAGCAACAGTTCAGCTGAGATTCATTCTGGATGAGGACTGAAAGGCTTCCAGTCTGAGGAAACAGGATCAGCTGAGGAACTGGCGAGGTGAGGTAGCTGTGGCCTGTTCTGCTTCTCTGATCTTCCAGCATTACCCCCAATACCTGGCTCCAAGGTTTGTTTTTATTAATAAGAACATTTAAGATTCATCCTACATGAGTAGGGTTCTATTTGTCTTCCATTCTGCTCTCTTGGTAGCTCTTGTCTTTATATTGAAGCTTTGAATATTTTCCATTAAAGCATAACTATTTTAGTAAGTTATTAAAAATCCAAACTTAGATAGAATGCTGACTTTCATGTTTCATTACTTTTATTTTGCTTGAGGAGATAGTGAAGTGCAGTAGTTACAGACATGCGTTCTGTATACGGAGTATCCAACTTCCATCGCAGAACAACAATCACAAGCTTTGAAATGAGTTACAACTTGTTTAACACCTCGAAAAGAATGTGAGAACCCAAATGAACTGTTATCTACAGTGCTTGGAGCAATGCTGGATACACAACACTGCGGAAAATGTCGCTGTCTCTATTGTAATGGGGTTGTCAATGGGATTTCTTTATTTTTTTCACAGTAGACCTATATACTTATTTAAGGAACAGGGTCAGTGGGCTGCTGAGATGGTACAGCAGATAGAGGCACTTGTTGGCAAGCCTGAGTTTGAGTCTCAGAACCCACTCAGTGGGAGGAGAGAACCTACTCCCACAGGTTGTGCACACACACACACACACACACACACACACACCGTGTCATGTGTTCTAATGTAATAAAACATTTTCTAATAAAACTGTTCAGAAATTTTAAACTTGTCCAATGTCGTATACAGATAAATAAACATTAAGTTGAAAATATGGTAAGTTAAAATGCATTGAAGAACCTGCTCCTGTAGAACATGAGAGTTTAGTCTTCCAGTACCTTGAGTATTGGTTTCTCTAACTGTATGATTACTGTGAGCTTTGGATCACTGCCATTTTCCAGTATCATGAGAAGATAACCTATCTATCCCTGGAATACTGCTATCTCTGCAAAAGAGCAAAACTGAAAATACATGATTCCTAATGGGTGCACATCACTTTCACACAATCATGAAGCTGGAAATCGTAAATTGAACTGTAAGATTATCTATAGTAACAAATGTTTTCAATTAAATATGTGTTCAGTTAATGAAGTCATAAATGCAGGATGTGTCTCAGGGCTGGTGGGTATCAAAGCTTGAGCTATGATTATTATTCTGTTTTTCTTTCTTCAGATGATGACACTTTCTCTAAAATAGAAGTTGTAACTTGATCCTTCAAGGCTTCCTTTAACCTTGTTTTTAAAACAGCATATCTGACATAAATTCCTTGAAATTTGTTTCAAGGAACTCTGTTGCTTCCTAGCTTTGCAGCATGATATATGCTTTTGTGGATATTTTACTGTGTGGTGGTGTATATTATTTCAGGTGATAATTTAGTGGTACATAGAAGAACTGGAGATTCTCTTCACTGCTAGTTTATACTTAGGCGGTACTGGCTCATGGCTGTACTACTTGTCTGACTACAATTCGTATTAGATCTGTCTGTCCACAGATCAAATATATCCTAGATCAAGGATCAGCAAATGTTTTCTGTAAAGTTCTACAAAATCAGACTTCATGCATCACATAGTCTGCTATGAATAATCACCTCTGTCATTGTCCTGTGAGTGCAGTTACAGAAAAGATATGTGCAAATGAACATGGCTTTCTCCAGTAGCTCTTTCATTGTGAACACAGAAATTTCAATGCCATGCAATATTTTTCTATTTAAAAATTTTAAATATTTAAAACTATAAAACATTCATAACCTTTAAATGGGCAGTTGTTTATAGAGTGGATCATCAAAAGAAGATAAGTAATCTATATACCCGAACTTTCACTAAATAGCTACAGTCTCTATTATTTTGTAATTATTATTTTGTAATATTTAGTATCTTCTCTTATCTTCCACATAAAACTGATCAATTCTGATAAATGACTATGTATTACTGTTTTCAGACTGAAATACTAAGTATGAAAATATATGTATGAGTGGTATATGTGTGCATGTGTACACGTGTGATGAGAATTCAGAATTGGCTCATGGAATTTGGAAGATAAAAGAGTACAAACTGTATTTTTCAAGATGGAGGGTCAAGAAACATGATATAATTAGGTCTACATCAAAGGCTTGAGAACCAGGAGCAACAATACTCAAGGGCATTAGAAGATGGTGGTGCACACCTCAAAAGGAACAAACCTACCCTTTCTTCACCTGTGTGTGTCTGTGTTTTGCGTGTGTGTGTGTGTGTGTGTGTGTGTGTGTGTGTGTGTGTGTGTCTTTGCCTGTGTCTGTATCTGTGTGTGTGTTTGGCAGGTTCTTAATGTTTCCAGTGAAGGTTATCTACAGTGGTAAAATTCTCCTTAACTAGTTCTACTCACTCAAAGGCCAATGTCAACTAGAAGCACTCTCACAGAATCAAGATGAAACAACATGTCACCAGCCAGCTGGATATCCCTTAGCCCAGTCAATTTGAAACATAAGGTTAACCACGGCGATTCTCCTCCTTATGATGCTGTGTTGATGCTCCAGCATTTCTGACACTGGCCTTCCTGTCATAAAACTGCTTTGTCATCCTATTCCAATATGCCTTCAATACTTCCTCTCAGTATCCTTCTAGTCAAGACAATCCCAATTATCTGTTCATTCCACTAACATATTAGTATATTTTGCTCACTCTTAGGCCTTAAATGCCTTTATTAATGTTGCCTTTGGGATAGTTTTTGGCGGAATCTCATGAGCCTCTCCTCTATGCATGATGAAATGATTATGTAGCCTATCTTGTGCAGTAATCATTACTCAGTGAGTTCATGAGTCCCGTGTCATATCGAAAAGACACCGTTTTTCAGTATGTCTTTCCAAACCCCAGCTCTTGCATCCCTCCAGGCCCCTCCTTTGTTATACTCTCTGAGAGCTGGAAGATGTGATGATATAGATGCTCCGTTTAAAGCTGAGCATCCCACAGTCATTCATTCTCTTCTCGTTGCCCGGTTCTGAGTCTCTGCACAAACTGCTGCCAAAATTCACAAAGAGCTTTTCTGATGAACACTAAGTGCATTGTTAAAATATCCAGGTTTTAAAGAATAATAGCTGACTGCATTCAATTAAAATTTACAAATAAGCCCAGAGAGTTTTTTAAAAAATCATCTAGATCAGAGATTTTTCGAGTTTTTTTCCTAGTGAAAAGCACTTGGATACAGCATCATTCTCAGAAATCCCAGTGTCCTAAAGATGCTGATGGGAAAGTGCTCCGGAAGTCTGATCCCTGAAGCTCTACTCTACAATCTTCAGCCTTTCAATTCCTACAACTTTTCTCCTCCTCTACAGAAGGCTAGACAAATTGATTTATGGCTATAATTCACAGAAAGAAAGTCCCAACGTGTGTGTTGATTTAAGGTTTCCTAAAATCTGGTTCACGCACCTCGCTGTCACTCACCTGCAAGAGCAAGCCAAGGGTCATCCATGGGATTTTTTTTTCTGTGCTCATTATCCTCTGTGGTCAAGAGCGATGCTCACACACATTCTATGGAATCATTGTAGAAAGATATTAAATGCCAAGGAACCTGAAGGTTTTAGCCCACGAAAGACTTTAGAAATCTATATTGATGTCAAGAGTGACAACAGTTCAGAACAGTCTCTGCTCTGTCCTCAGCACTGTCACAGTGATTTATGACAGTGCAATTCTTTTTTTCCCATGTTGACTCTCCTACTTGACTCTCAGGTTCTGTTGCTGATCCTACTTCTTAGTGGTGATGATCACTGAAGAGCAAAAATGCTTCAGCTCTTTTTCATGTCTGAGTAGAGACATAGATTCATTTATTAAGACCAGAGCTGCTAATAAAAACTCTACATATCGGTTATTAGAAATACATCTTTATTCTATACCCAGAAGCAGTGCTGAAATAAGCCAGGCAGGGTAGCATGTTCTTGTAAACCCAGCTGTGGGATGGCAGAGTCAGATGGATTTCAGGGGCTCTCTAGCCAGTCTGCCTAGTCTACTTGGTGAGTCCCAGGCCACTGATGAACTGTCTCCAAAAGGATGGACTGCTTCTAAGGAAGGACACTTGAGGTTGTCCTCTGGCCTCCACATACACCCACACACATGTGTGTACCAACACATACGTGTGCACCAACATACACATGAACACACAAATAAAAAATTTTAAAAACATTTTACATGTATTTTAAAATATAATAATTTTGAAAGGCAGTAATAGAGTTTAATAAAACAAACCCACATATACCAATAGAGTAATCAAATAATTATTTTTCTCATGTGACAATTTATAATATTTATATTTCTAGAAATTTTATCAAATTCTGCAGAACTCACAAGTAGAAAAGGTATATTTTGATATATAATAATTTTGCAGTAGATTCTTTTTCACTTGAAAGGCTGTAATAGATGCTGGAGCCTATGATGGATTTGCAGGGTTTTTTTTCTTGAGCTGTGTGGTGGGCATTTGTTCTAATTGCTGAGCACCACTAAACTTTGATCTGACAGGAGCATGTTCAACCCTTTTGAGGAATTAATCGCTTTTCCTCTTGTAGTTTTGTACGTCTGAATTGTCGTTCAGGGCAACACTTCTGTTCTCTGGGCTGGCCACTCTGATCCCCACCCCTTGGAATGTGACCGGAAAACTCACTGTAATTAATTGATTTCAATAGAATCATCATGATGCAAGTATACGTAATTCTTAGTCTTTGGGCCCTGTACCACCATTGTTCCAACCTATTTAACCCTGTTCTGCTGAGTTCTTTTCTGTTGTTAAAGGGACCTGTCACTTATAATCTCAGAAGTCTCTTTTAAATGTGAATCTAGCCAAAGAAAAAATACTTACCAAGCATTAATGTGTTTCAGTCACTTATATGCACATTGGAAATGAGTATTAGTAATTATAGGAAGAGTCCATAGTGCAGTGCATCTTGATTACTGGGGCATGATGTTTACTTTGGAGAACTTAGGACTCATCCGCCTGTCAATCATCCATATTATCCAGATGCTCAGCTACAGTCACTAAGGAACAGCAGTCTTAGTGTTACACATCTGCCTACATTTTTACCAAAGCAGTAAGAATTGGGGACTGGAATGCTGTCTTAGAATAGTTCTTGCATACTTATCCATCACCCTGGTTCTTTTGCTTTAATTCTTTTTTTCCCCCTACATAGTTAGGATTTTTTTTCTGTACCTATGTCTTACCATTTTGTTGTTGATGATGATGTTGTCTATATTTGAGATTTTATGTTAATTTAATTTCCCCCTTCTCTTTCCTTCCCCCAAATCCTCCCAATATAACCCTCCCAACTCTCTTTCAAATTCATGGCATCTTTTTTCATTAATTGTTCTTGCATGTGTATATATATATTTGCTTATGCATATATATTCCTAAATGTAACCTGTTGAGTCCATATAATGTTACTTATAGATATGTTTTCAGGGTTAACTATTTGTCACTGAACAATCAGTTGGTATGCTCTTCCCATGTCTCCCGCTTACAGATTTACTCAGTTGCCTGTAGTTCTCTGTGTAGGGTCGAGGCTTCATAGGATTTTTGCTGTCTAGTTTTTTGTGTTCACTGATGTCAGCCTTGTTCAGCTCACATTTGGGCAGACATATTGGTGAGACTTTATGGCTGTAGTTTCTGATGTTGCTAAGCAATATAATCTCACAGCCAGACTTCTGGTTCTCAAAATCCTTCTGCCACCTCTTCCGCAATGTTGCCTGAGCTGTGGATGTGGGAGTGTTCTGTAGATGTATCCACTGGCACTTTGCTCCATAATTCTGCATTTTGATTGGCTGTGGTTTTCTGTAGTGGTCTCCACCCATTGCAAACAGATGTTTTCTTGGTGAGGAGTGAAGACTATTCCCATCTATGGGTTTAAGGACAAATGTTTATAGATTGTTGTTGTTAGGGATTGTGCTGGTTTAGTGAACCAGTGGTTGTGGATTCTCCTCCAATAACCTTGATTTCACTAGCATTGACACAACACAAACCTCTGGGACACAGTGAAGGCATCACTATAAGAGAAATTTGTAACTCTTACTGGACACATTAAAAAATATCAGAAATAACACAAATACATGGTTTTATGATGCAACTAAAAAACTTGAAAAAACAAGAACAAACCAAATTTAAACTCAATTGATGGAAAGAGATAATAAAAATCAGAGCAGAAAGCAACAAAATAGAAACAAAGAAAATAATACAAAAAAAACCCAACTAATCTAAAAGCTGGTTCCTTGAAAATATAAACAAAAATGACAGACCATTGTTCCAACTAACAAAAAGAAAGAAAGAGAGAATCCAAATTAACAGACTCAGAAATGAACAGGAAAAATTACAACAGACACCAAAGAAATTCAAAATATTATAAGGGACTATTTAAAACCTTGAGCTCCATTAAGCTAGAAAATCTAAAAGAAATGTATGATTTTTCTAGAGGCAGCCAAATCACAAAAATTAAACCAAGATGTCAACTCCCTAAATAGACTCAAAACAAATGAGGAAAATGAAAAAGTAACGTAGTAAAAAAAGCCTTCCTTCCATCAACAGCAACAACAAAGGTCCAGGACCAGACACATTCACAGCAGAATTCTACCAGACATTCTAAGATCTACAATTCACAGTAAACTACTCAAGAAGAAGAAAGAGGAAGGAGAAGAAGAAGAGGAGGAGGAGGAGGAGAAGAAGAAGGAGGAGGAAGAGGAGGAGGAGACAAAAGGAAACAAAAGATCAAAAGGAGCATCCCCAAACTCCTTCTGTGAAGCTATTTTCACCCTAATACCCAAACCAGAAAATGACAGAGTACACATTCTGTATTCTCAGAATTATTTTCTGATTTCATAACAGCCATTTTCCTAAAGTCTCCCTATTAAAACCTAGGAAATTATTATTATTATTATTATTATTATTATTATTATTGTTATTATTGTAGTAGTAAACTGTATGGATCCCCTTCTGTCATCATTCTATGTCTCTATGTCTTTTCTAAGAATCTCATTCTGGAAAACCTATATGTCAGGCCAGCATGATCATCCTACTCCATAGAGCTAAAATCTAAGGAAATATTTCATATATAATCTCTTAGATGGAATCTCACTATGTTGCCCAACCTAGTCTTGAACTCATGGACTCAAGTGATCACTCAATCTCAGTCTCCATAGTATTTCAGACTATAGACACATGTCCCAACACAAAACTAAAATAAATAATTTTAAATGAGTCAATTCTACCTTATCAAATTAAATATTCTGAGAGAGGTCAGAGAATATCATTGCCAAAAAATATTAAGCTAGCTATAAGAATACCATGGGTTCTTTATAGATGGGCAGGAAATATAAAACTGTTGTAGGATGGTCTGTATGTCAAATTACTCTGATTGGTCAATAAATAAAACACTGATTGGCCAGTGGCTAGGCAGGAAGTATAGGCAGGACTAACAGAGAGGAGAAAAGAACAGGAAAGTGGAAGGAGACACTGCCAGCTGCCGCTAGGACAAGCAGCATGTAAAGATTCCGGTAAGCCACGAGCCACATGGCAAGGTATAGATTACAGAATTTATAGAATTTATAGAAATGGATTAATTTAAGATATAAGGACAGTTAGCAAGAAGCCTGCCACTGCCATACAGTTTGTAAGCAATATAAGTCTCTGTGTTTACTTGGTTGGGTCTGAGCGGCTGTGGGACTGGCGGGTGACAAAGATTTGTCCTGACTGTGGGCAAGGCAGGAAAACTCTAACAACATAAAACCTTCAAAATAGATGTTGTGTCATTAAACATCTAACTGAACTATGAAGATTAACACAGAATCAATCATATGAATTGCATTTTAAGCTGCATGGCCAGCTTTTATTATACAAAAAACACAGATATGTACTAGCGCAGATACCAATCACAGAATCAGGCATTCCATTTTTAACTATAGGGTTTGTTATGTACCTATTAATTTGTATGAATTAATGATGGCAAAGAAATAATTCAAGAAATACCAGAGGATGTAATTTCAAGAGCAGAGTGTAAACACTTGTAATAGAAAAACTACCCCCAAGTCTCTATAATTCTGTTCATTTTATGTGATAGCTTTTTTTCCTTATAATTTTTCTACCCTATCAACAACAAAAGCACTACTGAACTGTTATTGTAGGATTTAGAAACAGAAGAAAATTACTTTTCTGTAAATTGGGTTTTGAAAACTAATGTAAATATACAGAATTATAGAGTATTTCTTTAAAAGTTGCCATATCAGAATAGCCATGTGCTAAGACTGTGACAAGGAATTAATTTCTCTATTAAGAGCAAGACCTTATCCCACAGTGGATCCTTTCCAGGCGGCATTAACACAAGAAAACTGGTAGGAAATGCCCAAAGGGGCATGAATCCAGTCCAGACTGGAAAAATCTGCTCCAGGTTTGACTGATTACCCCATCCTCTTGTGTCAGTGAAATTCGAGGAAGCACCAGTGCTTTTGGAATCTAAGTCTGTGGAGGAGCTGTGGAAGCTGGGACAGGGATGGCATCCTGAGTCCCTGATGCACCTGCTCCTCTATGAGCCAGAGAAGAGGCCGGAGCCAGACAGGGACAGCATCAGCAGCACTTCAGAGGGTGCTGCCTGAGACCATGAAGCCCAAGAAAACTGACTACCTTCTTGTCTTCTACCTCAGTTCCTCTCTGCTCATCTGCATAAAGAGTAAGCCCTTCCCACTTACTGAACTTCTGCCGCTCCTCCTGGCTTCTTAGGTCTCTTGCGTGTAGTTACAAGAAAGGGCGTGTAAGTGTTCTTATAATCGTTACAAGTGCACTGAAGTCAGCGCTTTTAGTACAGGTTTTGTGATTTACGCTAAGGAGTAGTTGCATTCTCAAACTGTTTTATCTCTTGAGTAGTGAGCATGAAGCCGAATGAAAGGGCCATGCAGAAAGAATATTTTGTTGTATTTGCACACTTACGAATTAGTTTTGGCACTTTATATAAAGTTGGTCTTTCTTAAAATGATGTTTTTAATAAGTTATATTGTCTCTTATTCTCATATGCTATCTATTTGTCTGCACAGTTAAATAATTCTGAATTGCTACAGTTGCTCTCATAATCAGAGGGATGGTCTCAATACTTCCCAAAGGAGAATGGGTAAAACTGCCCCTCTTTCCCCCACCACTAGAGAAATAGTCATATAGTTGTGTGCTTCTGTTTTATGAATGAAGATATCATTTTCACCAACTTCCCCCAATATAAACAAGAATGATGTATTTTGCCCCCGAGATATTCTTGTTAGGTATGTGGCAGTGTGGTGAGTCAGGGGAGAATGGCCCCAGCTGTGTGTTTACAAAGGACAGTAGCTACTGAAGACATTTAAAATGAAGACAGGGAGAGTGTGCGCTGGTCAAAGGGGCCATGTGATTTGCGTCTGTTGCATCTGAGTATCAATACTGCAAAGCAAAGAGCAGCTGCCTTTGTGTGAGACCACTAGCATTAAGGCAGTGATGGGTAATCTGGGTCACCTTCTGTGGCTGTGACAGTGCCATGTGTTCTTCCTGGTGTTGTTTACAGCTGAACAAACAGCAAAGATTAGTTGAAGACACGAGCAGGCACTCTCTCTGGGTAGCTGAAAACACATCCAGAAGAGTGAGATCAAACTTCAAACAAACGAACAGTAAAACGTCCATCACAAAACACGCAGAGAAAAAAAAACTTCAGAGACATATTTGTTAAAGAGGTGTGATTTCAAAAGTTATCCATCCCATTTGAAACTTAGACTGAGACCCTTGCTACATAGGAAGTGAATGAAAGGTGCCTTACTTATCTTGATGGACACAAGCAGAAGGCCAGAGACAGAAATGAGACATAACATGAAAAAGACGCCACGTTAGGGGGCATTCTGTAGCAAAGAACATTGTCTTTTTGATGCAATATTTATTAAATTTCCTAGAGTGTTCTTTAAGGGCTCGAATATGGAACCTTTCATACAAGTATCTATTTAAAGGAGAATCATGACTAGGAACACGCCCAGGAACATTGTTTCACTTTTCTTTATCAATAGACTCTAAGCAAATATTTTAATTAATTTATTCTCCAGTAAAATGTTTTCTTAGTTTAAAAAGGTAATTTTGAAGCTTATTTTATTCAATTTTAGAGCAGTCAGGTGGCCTTTCATTTGTGTTATATTTGTTGTAAAGGTGTAATGATAATTGCCTTTATATTCAGAACATTTAGTCTACATTATTTGGGGGCAATGGAATTTCTAGGTTTGCTTGGATCTGAACCCACTCTGTTCCTCAGGCTAGCCTCCCACTTGTGACAGCCTGCCTCAGCCTCCCAAGTGCTGAGAGTACAGGTATGTACCACCATGCATCCAATAAACTGAATTTATCATTAATTTCTTTTTTGTGTGTGATGCTAAAGATCAAATATAAGCATCTTGTAAATGCTAAGCATGTGCTCTTCCACTGAATTATTTCCTTGTCCTTCTCAAATGTTTAATTTGAGAAAGGTATCATTAAGTTCCAGGGTGGCCCTGAACTCACTTTGTAGTAAAGGCAAGCCTTGAACTTTTAATCTTTCGGCTGAGGGTCTGTCTCTAGAGTCTGTATTCTCAACTGGCGTGTACTGTTCCCATGCAGTAACAATACACAAGGACATCACAAACATACAGGAGAACTTAGTGATAAGTATCTTATTAGTTGAAACTAGTATATTAGTTTTTACTCACACTTTGAAGTTTATTATCTTAAGTTTAAGAGGAAGGAGATTATATTACTTCTGTAAAGTCATGCCTCGAAATGCTGTTTATTCCTAGTGCTCTGTTCTCTGTACGTCTTTGTAGTTAAGGATATGCTCCATGAAGGACATTAGAGCTGACTTCCACACAGGGTACATTCACTTCCTCTTCCTAGGTAGATAGGAAGTCATTTCCCTTTAGCTGGGCCTTCAGTGAATCTACTCTGTTGATTGTTTCTATATCTGTTCCAGAATTTTACAAAATTTATTCAGATATAGGATCAGGTATATTTTAATAATTCAAGTAGGGCCTTTTCATTTTATTTCTGTTGTATTAAGTGAGAATCTCATTGGTGTGAGACTCTCTTGTGGCCCATTATTTTTCAGCTATCTTAAATAATGGGAGCACGTTCTAATAACTCTGTTTGGACCTTGATATTAGCTTGCTCTGTGAGGCTTTCAAGAATCTACCTTATTAAAGCAACCATCAATTACATAGCAGTTTGTATCTCCTTTTCATTAGTCTATTACAACTTTGGAGAAAATGAAATCTTTTCTATGCAACTGTCATGTCTAGAATAATGTGAATTCTTTTAATTTATATTCAAAGCATGATCAGTGTATATAACTGGAATGTAATTTGAGAAAACCATTATTAGACTTATATGAATGACATAAAAGAATTTTAAGAAGCATTCACTCTTCTGGAAGGTAGCAATTATTAAATAACTGAATTTGAATAAAGTTCTCATAAAGAGAGTTTCCTAAAGAATAAATAGGATCTATGAAGACAGGATACGGTCTGATTTATCCAACCTTAATGCTATTATTAAGGAATAATTGAATTTTCTCAAAAGATTCAGAGAAGCCTGGTGTAACTCACCATGGAACAGCCACTTATTCTTTAAGATTCTACACATGCAGCAAGATTGAGAACTTTGTTATTGATGCTGCAAGTCAGATGCCACACAGCAGTGTCTGTCACAGCGCTTACCAACAGCATAAGTGGAGAAGGGGTCCCTTGCTTCTTCCTAAGTAATTTTGTCCTCAGCTTACAATAACTTTTACTTCATAGAAGCAACCCATTGTTTCCCACATCAATGCAGGATTCGTTTTGGTTTCTCTTCATGTGCTCATCGTAAGCAGACCAGATTTTGCTCAAGAATTTCCTGCTTGCTTCACCTTTGGTGATTTTCAATGATTACCATTTATGTTCTTATAGCATCCAAGTTTGATATATTGAGTGGACAAGGACAGCAAGGACGTTTTGTTGTCTTTTCAGGTTTACTGTTGATTCCTTAGGAAGTTTCTGAGGAAGTCAGTTTTGTTCTTTTAACAAGGAGACTTCCCCTCTTTACAAGGTTGCTCCTTCACTTCAGAGTTAGCATCCCTGTCTATACTTAGATTTCATTTTGCAATTTTGTTCCATGTCACATATTAAACTGCAAACTTGTTACTTTTGTGTTGATGTGTTTCTGTTTACCTGTGAGGCTGTAGGATGGCTGCAGGAATCATCAGTGTTTTGTTCATGGTTATGGGTAATGGGACTGAAGTAGCTTGTCCTTAGCTTCAAGATGAGTGAGTTGCTAGATAGCAAAACTTCATCTAATCACTTCTAAGTTTACTGATTTACAGGTTAAACAGATATTGAGGCCAAAAATCTATACATCTAACTTTGTTCTACATTTTCAAAGGTAATAAATAAAAAACTCTCAATCTCTAAAGTTATGAGGTTTATATTTTCTTTATTAAGATAGACAAAAAACTAACTAAATAAAGAAAATATGTACTCATGTTATGTCAGCAGGGAAAAGCAAAAATGAGATAGAGAACTATGGAATTTATAGGGAAAAAACATTTTTTTTTCTGTAGAAAATATCTAGTGCAATGGTCTTGAGGCAGTAGCATGCCTATAGACTTTGAGAGCTTGCTAGGTGTTTTGTACAATTTGAGTAGGCTAATGGAAAAACAGGAAACTAGAATAGGTATCTGTGATGTTACTAATAGTATCTTCAAGTTTTACAATAAACCTACAAAGTAACCATCATTAAACCCACTAACATACTTAAGGCAAGATAGATTGAAGGGTGTACTCAAAACACAGCTATGGGGTGACACACGTGGGATTTTCAGTCCTTGGTCAGTCTGGATCTAAGCAACATATTCGCTCACAAAACGCAAAAGATAAATGGTCAGGACTTGCGCATGCTGGCATTGTTGTAGGAAATCAGCCAGGGCGGAGATAATTACAAATATTGTATTTCCAGGATTTTCCCAGATAATCAAGTATCTATTTCACCTTTATGCTATTCCGAATGTAAAAGTGTTCACAATTTTAACTGATGCCTTACCTTTCGGAGTGAAACCTGCCAAGATGGGAGGTGCTGGTGTGCAGCCTCCACTGACCTTATTATCACAGTCTTTTTTGGTTCTTCACATTGTCAGAGTGATTTCCAGATGAACGACTCTTTTCTTTTGTAAATTAAAAATTCATTGAAACTTTTACGCAATCACATTTAGGCAGATGGGTGAGCGCAGGATGCTAATGAGCCTGAGTTTACAGTTTAATCTCGGTCCAGTTCAGTTTGCTTGGCACTGAGGCCAGGCCAGCTCCAGACAAGCCATCACGTCTTAACAGATGAAGAACCACAGCTTGCAAAAGCAGCTGTGGGATAGCAGCTGTTTTTGTGCAGATAATTTGTTAATTTCACTTTACCAATGGCTATACATTCAGCTGCCTCTTATGATACTCGACTTTCGTTCTGTATTTTCTCCTAAAATAATCATGAACTAACTAAAGGATTAATCTATATAAACCAATAATTACAGAAAGAAAAACATTTTCTGGCCTCACTCTATATTGTCCACTCTCTTTTGTTTTCTGGCTTCCTTTTGCAGCTCCTCTTTGGAGCACTGCAAGCAGGGAGAGTTGATGCAGTTTAATTTTTCGCACATTTGCTGTATGTAGCAACCTCACTGTTACAACTCTTTGAACTTCAGAACAGACCCAGAACTGAGGCCATATGCACATCAACTGGTGTTTCCCTAGGCAAGGAAGCACAAGAGGAGAGGCTCCATGTCAATACTGGCAACCTGATGCCTTTTTACTCTTCTATTCCTTAAGTTCACATATGATGATCATTCATATTAGGAATCTGTGATTTATGCTTTATGTCCGGTAATGTATGACTGAACTCTGTTACTCTTCTCCCTGTCAAACATTATTCTGAGTGGTTTTAATAATCTACCAGGATTAATCAAAGCTTGTGATAAAGTTATTATTTACATCTTGCAAAGAAAATAAAATTTATCCTGTAAAGGCATTTATATATTTTACATATACAAATACTTTATCTACACCTTTTAATATGTGTATGAATATATACATTATATATACATACACACACATACACACACACACACACACACACACACACACACACACACACATATATATATCTTTTTACTTTCTTCATTTTATTTTCAAATCCAGAATGGATGAAAAAGAGTATTCATCAAGGCTACTTGTGACAGACACAGGCAAACCAAGGGGACACCTAAAAAACATGCCTTAGGATTGTGAGAGACTTCATTGCCACCTTGTTTCGTTTTAAAAGCTATTCCCAACATAGCTACTTTCCATTTATCTGGCTTCTTCACTTACAAACAAGGCACAGGTAGATGGCTAGGTTTTCAAGTTCAGTTGAAGGACCAATTCCACGTATGCCTAGGTCGTTCTTAGCAGTACTCTTGGCCAGCAAATATCTGATATGGTTGATTCATTTACATTCCAAGGTAGACTATCTTCATTGCATTTAAAATGAGTTTCATAACCCCCTTTGAAAATATGGCCATTTCAGTACAAACCAATGGTATATTTTTGTAGTGATTTTTTAAATAAATTTTTAGCAATTTTTGTAATTGTTAAAACAGTTCCACCTACTCCAAACTCCCTTTACATGAGCAGGAATATAACAGACTAGGAACACAATATTGTGAACTTGCTCAGCTGGATTTCTGCCCATTAAATGAGTTATCTGATTGATACTACATTTACATATTATGGAAATTATACAGAGAATAATAGTAAAAAGACCAAAGTTTGCCCCTTTCTAATTAGGAAGTGTCTTCACTCCCAAGCCTCAGCAGATGTTGCCCTTTCAGGCTACTGCTACTTTCAGCTTCTGCTACCGCTACTTCCGCTAATGCACTGCTGCTCTTACTGTTTCTCCTCCTTTGGTCCTCCTTGGTCCTCCTTCTGTTCCCTAATGCCAGAACCTCCAGAGCATTCTTCTCAGACGCCATCTTTGCATGTGGCGTTTGGAAAGCACCAATACTGAAGGGAAGGCGATGCCTACCTTTGTGTTCCCTCTTTCACTGTCAAGAAGAGAAGGAGCCCTCTCTTCTTGGGAGTCTCAGCTTTTTGCACTCATCAGCAAGCAATTGGTCCTTGAGTTCTTCACCCTGGTTTCTATGTAATACATAATTTCTTCAACCACAGTTAATTGTTTCAACTCCTTCTTTCTTTCCCCAGTCTTTCTCAGCACAATTCTCTGCATTTTACCTATATTTTCAATATCATCTTTGCTTAATCCAGCAAAAGGTTGGAATGCAATCAATCAGATACTCACACCCTACACATTACATTTGGCAGAAACATGGACAATCACATTGGCACTAATGTCAAATTAACTTCAGACTCCACAAGCGCCTAGAGAATTCTCATCAAAGTGAACTATCCAAAAAGTTTGTTGTTTCCTAGTATTTCTCTCTCTTATCTGGACATACTTTAATCTCTACTTGAGTCTGTCCAGTAGAAACTGTAGGAAATACGTGCCTCTTTTTGATTAGAGTAGTGGTGTTCCTATTTAAAAAATTAGCAAAGACACTTTCCAGAGACTCAATACCCAAAGACAGGAGTAACATCTAGGTGGAGCACATCTTTGACAGCCAATGTACTTCCCTGAATGGTGGCTCCAATTACTCTGACCTCACCAGGATTAGCAACTTTACTTGGGGCTCAGCCAAAAAAGATCTTGCAGAGCCTGCAGAACCTTTAGCTTCTGGGCCATGTCACCAACAAAGATCACTCTCCTAGGTCACTCTGGCTGACTTCTGCATCATGTACAGCTTTCTGTTATGGGACAATAGTTCTCTTGGAGATATATATATAGTAATGCCTTCAAACTGAGTTTGAGGCGGCTTCATATTCAGACCCTTGGGTCCAGAGCACCCATTGTACAGCAGGGCAGGTTGATGTCAGTCTGCACTGATGCAGAAAGTTCTTACTTAGCTTTATCAGAAGCTTCCCTCACTATCTAAATCAAATCAACCCATCTCTCTCTAGAAAGCCTTTATAAATACATCATAACTAGTCCCTGTCAAAGTCATCATCTCCAAAGCCGATGTCTCCTAGGCAGATGTCACCTCCAACACTGCTTTCTGAAATTCCAGGGAAGAAATGTCAAAAGTTCTACCAGTGAAATCATGCACAACAACAACTTTATCTTTAGATTCATCTAGAACAGTGGTTCTCAACTTGTGGGTTGGGACCCCCACAGGGGTCGCCTATCAGATATGCTGCATATCAGATATTTGCGTTACAATTCATAGCACTACTAAAATTACAGTTATGAAGCAGCAATGAAGTAAGTTTGTGGGGGTCACCACAACATGAGAAACTGTCTTAAAGGGTCGCAGCATTAGGAAGGTTAAGAACAAACTGATCTAGAAAGTAGACCAGAACAGCAGTTGTGGGTTCATTTATCACTTAAAGCAGATTTAATTCAGATTCTTGGCCAGCATCCTTAGTGGCTTGTGTCTTTAGGTCACTGAAATAAGCAGGGACTATGGTCATATCAGTTTGCTGTGTGACCCACATGCTTTTCTGCAGTCCTTTTCATCCTCATCCACATACATGTTCCAATATGACTCAGAGAACAGAATTTTTCATGAGTCTCAACTAAGGCATTATCATTGGGGTCATGGGCAATTAAAAAAATGTTCTCTGTGTCTTTCTAGATTTCAGGGTCATCATAGTCAAGGTCAAAGAAATGCTTGGTAACACACCATGTATTGTTTGGATTAGTGACAGCCTACCTCTTTTGCTGGCATGCAACAAGTGACTCTGTTTACTGTAAGGCAGCAACAGAAATGGTTGTTCAGGCACCTTCAGCTTTAGTTAAGACCTTGGTTTGTCAGCTCTTCATAACTTCCTCACAGGAGTTAGTAGTACCCAACTCAATACCAATGACAGCACCCTTGATTGCTTTTGATTAATTGTTATTCCTTGGGACAAATCAAAAGGGCTCAAGGCTGAGGCTATTACAATCATCTTGGCAATGGGTGCCAATGAAGGCCCAGGAGTCTGCAACAACCACCCGGAAGAAGCAAGCCCTCTGCATGCTCTGAACTGTGCGGCAGAGCTGATGGCGTCTCTCTTTTTCTTTTTCTTTCCTTTCTTTTTTTTTTGGTTTTTCAAGACAGGGTTTCTCTGTGTAGTTTTGGTGCCTGTCCTGGATCTCACTCTGTAGACCACTCTCTTTATCTTAAACGTGAATGGTTTTCACACAGCCATTGATCATACCGTCAGAATTTGGAAATGCCAATTTAAATGTCACATGACTTTCCTAAACATTGGTGAACTGGACTATTTAAAACTTTGGTCCCCTTGAAATCAATACCCTTGATATAAATGCAGTAAGAGGAATCAATACCAGCCTTTTGGCTTTAAGAATGGAAACATTCACATGAACATAATGGGCAACCAGTAATCCTGGAACTTACCAGAGGAATGTCGTGGAAAATCCATCAGTCAACTTTGTGAATGGGTAGGTAATGAGCCATTGATTAAGCTAAAATATTAAAGGTTACTTATCATATACTCATCACCAGCAGCATGTACTATGAGTAAACCTTCAACTACTATGAAACTTTCTACTTTGAAAGGATATTTTCATATGTGACTCATGGTAGAACTCCAAAGACCATGAACTTTAGGAATAAACTGCTTTTATAATCCCAATATTGTAAAAAAATATCTGGAACATAATTCTCTAAGGCATTCATTATTTATTCTAGTAGGCAACTGTTTGTGCTAGAACAGAACTGCAGATCTTTGAAGATAGATTTCATCTCACATCTCCTCTATTCTGGGATGTCTTGCATAGGTCAAGCTTTTATTTGAGTCTTTGGAAGAGGGCTCATGCTTTCAGAAATGGTGAGATTGATTTGCTTGGAAATTTCACAAAACCACAAACATAATTCCACTTCCTGGCAAACGCTTGGATACTTATTTCAAAGATTTATGGATACAGACCTGTTGTCTTCCAGCTTGTAGTTGGCTTATGCCACAGTGACGCTGGATTGTGTCATAGGAGTGTCCAATGTCTGAATTATAGACGACCAAGCTAAAAGCCAGTGTGCCACATCCCCAGCTAAAGGCAAGAGCAAAGTTCAGAAGCAAAACAGGAACTGAGAGTGTTGTGGCATTCAGAGATGGCGCATCAGGGAAAGACTTACCACAAGGCTGCAGAACTGAGGTAGATGCCTAAGCCTCACATGGTATTTTCTGACATCCTGTGCATGCTCTGGTGGGTGCCCCTCCCAATAAATGGGTAAGTAAATAAAAATTTAACATTTACCCATCAGGCAGAAAAAGCCATGTAGGGTTGAAGGGTGCTTCCTTACAGACACAGAAACATCAGTACATTTAAATTTAAATAATTTAATCCAAATTAAAATTTGAATTCAAGTGTGGGAACAGACTCTCAAGGACTCCACAGATCCATGTTGTTGTATGCCTCATCATGATGGCTTCATTGATTTATACTTCTCTAGAATAGAATGGTTCAATTCCAAGCCTTTGTATCTTCAGCACTGTGCATTTAATGGCTGCTATATATTTGAGCAGCTTTACTTTAGTTACCCTTTTCCCTCTCACCCACATGATTAATATTTATTAATTGAGATATCTGACAGTCAGTAAAAGATGGTGAATTGAATTGGATTTCCTTTTAAGTGTGACATATGTTGAGGAACCAAGATAATTTTTGCTTCAGACCTGATGTACCCAGAATAAAACTGCCTGAAGTTTTTGTACTTTAAATAAAATGTGGGCTATACCATAATACCTGGAAGGAAGCTACTTGGGTCTCTGTTTCTGGGTTCAAGAAAGAAGGCATTCAAATTCTTCTGAGATTATTTTTTTTCTCTTCTGCCAAGTTAAAATATATCCATTCATCCATAACATTTAATATATTTTATGGACAAAAGATTGTAAAAATAAAAGAACCAAAGTTGAAAAATCTCTGCTTGAAATTTGGATAAGATGGAGCTAAGTAATGGGTGCAACACACCTTTAATCCCACCATACAAGAGATGGAGGCAGGTGGATCTCTGAGTTC
>CABHPQ010000986.1:56583-81485 GCA_902168405.1 Peromyscus aztecus | reverse complement strand
AATAGAGGTAGTTCTATAACTGCTTTAAAAATAATAAAGTTATTTTATTTATTGTGTGTACATATGCAGACTCTTGCATGGCATGGCCTGTGTGTGTAGAGGCCAGAGGACATTGAAAAAGATTCAGTTCTCTGCTTCTACCTTGTGGGTCCTAGGGGTTGAACTCAAATCCTCAAGCTTGGTGGCAAGTGGATTGTCTCACTGAGCCATCTTGCAGTCCCACTCCACTACTATTTTATGAAGCTTTATTCAATTCATAATGATAAATTATTTAGAATAGTACTTGCCACATTGTTATCATCCTACTTTTATTTTTTATAAATTATTAGAAATTTCTAATTGAATTTTGTATTATCCAGTTAGATCACTAGTTTTATATATTCTTTTCTTTTAGAGACAGTGTGTCACTAATTAGCCTAGACTGATCTCAAACTCACTATGTAATCCTGACTGATCCCGATCTCATAATCACCTTCTGTTGTAGCATGAATTGTTATTGTCTTATTAATAAAAACAAACCCGGGAGCCAGATATTGGGGAAGATCACAGAAGCAGAACAAGCCACAGCCACCTCACCTCACCTCACCAGTTCCTCAGCTAATCTTGTTTCCTCAGACTGGAAACATCTGAGTCCTCATCCAAATGGATCTCAGCTGAACTGCTGCTAAAAGCCTAAAAGCTTAACCAGGCTCTAGTTCCTGGTCCTCACGCCTTATATACCTTTCTGCTTTCTGCCATCACTTCCTGGGATTAAAGGCATGTGTCACCATGCCTGGCTGTTTCCAGTGTGGCTTTGAACTCACAGAGATTCGGATGGATCTCTGCCTCGGGAATGCTAGGATTAAAGGTGTGTGTGCCACCATTTTCTGGCCTTTATGTCTATCTAGTGGCTGTTCTGTTCTCTGACCCCAGATAAGTTTATTAAGGTGCATAGTATATTGGGGAACACAATATCACCACATGCTATGGATTTGAATCTTAAAATTAATCAAAAATTCAGCACTGTAAATTCTTTAAAGTGGCCAAAACATGGGAGATGAGGGCAGAAGTGGAGGAAAAAGAATGCTGTGGATAAGAGTCAGCAACAAAGCCTGAATCTGTTCTCTATATTATATATATACATATATGACACATTTTCATGAAAAATATTCATGATATTAATTATTAATAAACTTGGGGCCAAAGAACTGCCTTAGGTCAAACTGAATTAACGTCTTGTAGTATGAGAAAACCACATCATCGGAAGATTTAATGAAATGAAATTGAGATAAGAAACTGTGCTCTCTTGTTGCTCTGTTTGTGATAAGGCCAGGTTATTTTGGCCAAGGCAGTCTTGAACTCACAATCCTCCTGTCTTTGTCTACTGGCGCTGAGGTTATAGGTGTGCGCCACTGTACCATGCCCAACTTCTTACCAAGTTAAAGCATTACAAACGCTTTCTAAAGTTCTCCTCTTCAGTGAGGCCGCACTAAGTTTGAGCATTTTGTTTGTCATTAACTTGGTTTCCAGTGCCCTACTTTTCCACTGTTGGCTGTTGGCCAAGATGAACTCCATATCCAAACAAACAAGCCAAGCATCTCAATGAAAAGGCCTGCTGTGGTTTCTTTCTGTTAATATTTACCATGAAGTAAAGAGTTATGGATCTTACTAGTAGAGTGTTAAATGACTGCAATGGGACCATCATTTATAGAGAGCTTTTGGTGTCACCCACTAAAAGTGGTAGAGTGGGTAGCTCCTAAGGTTCGATGGTATGATGGAATTAGGACTCTGAGAAAAAAGTGTCTTGTCTTAGTTAGGTTGACAATAAAACAGAACTAAAAGTTCGATCTTTTAAATCACACCATCTTATAGAAACAAGTTTGTGGGTTTTTTAAGAGCTTTGTGAATGAACATTGTCTGTGTCACTCCCAACCCAACGCTTCCACCTCTTTCTTCCTCCTTGCTTTGTCAGATCCATGATCTCGTCTAGAATTACTGTTGTTAGATGTAGACATGCACACACACACACATGCACACACATACACATACACACACACACACACACATACACACACACATAAACACACACACACATGCACACACACATACAAACACAAGCGCACGCATGCACACACATGCACACACACATGCACACACACATGCACACACACATGCACACACACACACACACTTGCATACACGCACATACAAGCTACTGAATCCATTTAGCATTATTTGCATGCACAAGTGTCCAGATGGAGATTATTACAAAGAAACACAACCGGTTAAAATGCAGAGACTAAGTGACTGTGGAGTCCCCCACACCAACTGATACACCTGCAATGCAACCCTACACTTAAAGCTCAGAGAAAGTTATGGGATAGCTGGAATACGGAACAAAAGACTGTAAGAGCCAGAGGCTAGATAGTGTCCCCTAAGACATGACAGGAAAATACACATATGAGCTCTCAGTGCTAAAGCCGCCTGCACAAAACCATCACAGGGACACCGTTAATTAACATACCATCATAGATGGGGATGTTCCACATGGTCTCGCCTAACTGGTTGAAAAATGACAAGTGGGCAATGGCTCCCGAGAAAGAGAGAATCTGTTTCTTTTAAGCATAGGCTTCCACATAGGTTGCCAAATCCCAATTCCATCCTTGGATAAAATTTAAAGAAGTCACTTGAGACTGCCCATGACTGTTTATCATTTACCTGGCAACTAGAACTAGGTTTTTATTGAAAATAGATTTTTTTTCATACAATGTATTCTGGTACTCTTGTTTTTGCTATCCCTCTCTATATTCTCTCCCTCAACACACTTTTTGTTCCCCTTTCCCATTTCATACCCCCATTCCAGTAGCTCCCTCCCCATCCATCCATCCATCCATCCATCCATCCATCCATCCATCCATCCATCCATCCATAATTATCTATTCTATTTCCCCTTCTTAGGGCAATTCAACCCTTTCTTTAGTCCCTTACTCTAAACTTAATTTCTGTGGTTAAATGAATTGTAGACTGTTTATCAAAAACTTAACATTCACAGATAAGCAAATAGATACCATATTTGTCTTTTTGAGTCTGGGTTACCTCACTCAATGTTTTTTTTTTCTAGTTCCATTCATTTGTCTGCAAATTTCATTTTTAAACAACTGAGTGATATTCCATTGTGTAAATGTATCACTTTCTTTTTTTCTTTCTGTTTCTTTCTCCTTTTTGCCATTCATCCATTGACAGACATCTATTCTGTTTCCTCCTTTTGTTGGACCCCAAAGTTTAGGGTCTCGAGTGGGTGCCCCAAGAACCCAGACTCCAGTCCAGTTGATGCAATAGCAAGAGGAATTTATTGTGGCTGGACAGTCGGGCAAACTCTGCTCAAAGAGCAAGAGTCGCACCGCACCATAGTTCATAGGTACTTTTAAAGGACAAAACCCACAAAAGTCACAAGATTACAATTCCCATACAATCATACAATCACAGAGTGGGTACAGTGGGTACAGTTATGTCAACCTCAAGGGGAGTATGGGGGGGGAGTGGAGCTTACACAAAGGTCACAGTGGTCCTTCCTGGAACATTTGCAAACTATCCCCGTCACAGTTGAGCACATCTCTTAACAGAAATCTCTTTACATTGTTATATTGTTGCAGGGGTGGTCAGCTTGCCCTGGGGACTAGATTTTTAGTTTCTCATTTCCTGGTGCTTGAAGTTTCTCATTTCCTGAGGCTTGGGGGGTATAAGCCTGAAGGGTTAGGGTCTTTCACTTTGAGAACTTTTGGCTTAGATCCATACTCCATTTTAGTTATTTTTTTTTTCCGTGACGTTCAGGTTTTTTTAGTCATTTAAATATTTTAGAGATTAACCACTCTAATAGATGTTGTAAAAATCATTTTCCCCTTCTGTAGCCTGCTGCTTTGTTTCAATGACGGCGTCCTTTGCCATACAGAAGAAGCTCTTCAGTTTGTGAGGTCTCATTTATTAATGGTTGATCTTAGCCGCTGCGCTGATGACATTCTGTTCAGAAAGTCCTTTTCTGTGCCAATGAGTTCAAGGATATATCCCATTTTCTCTTCTGTCAGGTTGAGTGTATCTGGTTTTATATTGAGGCCTTTGACCCATTTGGAGTTGATTTTGTGCAGGGTGACAAGCATGGATCTATTTAGATTGTTCTGTGTGCAGCCATCCGTTTTAATTAGCACCACTTGTTGAAGATGCTGTCTTTTTTTCCAGTATGTATTTCTAGCCTCTATATTAAAAATCAAGTGTCCATAGGTGTGTGGAGGACTTCTGCCTTGGGTCTTCAATGCCATTCCATTGATCAGCGTCTCTGTTTATGTGCAGTTACCATGCTGTTTTTATCACTATAGATATGTGGTACAAATTAAAATCAGGGATGGTGATGCCTCCAGCAACATTTTTTTTTTGTTGTTCAGGATTGGTTTAGCTATGCTGGGTTTTTCTTTTTCCGTTCTTGTATAAGAAGTTGAGAATTGTCCCTTTCAACATCTGTGAAGAACTATGTTAGAATTGTGATGGAGATTGCATTAAATTTGCTGATTATTTTCAGTAGGATGATCATTTTACTATCCTATTGATCCATGAGCATGGAAGATCTTTCATCTTCTGATAGCTCCTTCAGTTTCTTTCTTTAGTGCCTTAGTTTTATTGTAAAAGTCTTTCCTTGTACAAGAAGAGGATCTGCAGTTGGTATGTAAAATGAATAAAAAAAAATTTCTTTAAAATAAAGTCTTTCGCATGCTTGGTTAGAGTTACCCCAAGATATTTTTTGAGGCTATTGTGAAAGGTATTGTTTGCCTGATTTATTTCTGTCTGCCTGTCATTTATATATAGGAGGACTATGGATTTTTTTGTGTGTATTAACTTTGTATCTTTTAGCTACTTTGATGAAAGTGTTTATTAGCTGTAGAAGACTCCTGGTGGAGTTTTTAGTGTTACTTATGTACAGTATCATATCATATGCAAATAAAGAAGCTTTGACTTCTTTCCTTCTTGTTTGTTTTGCCTTGAGCTCCTTCAGTTGTCTTACTGGTCTAGCTAACACTTCAAGTACTATATTGAATAGATATGGACAGAGTGGGCAACCTTGTCTTTTTCCTGATGTTCGTGGAAATGCTTTGAGTTTCTCTCCATTTAGGTTCATGGTGGTTGTGGGTTTGCTGTAAATCACCTTTATTATGTTGGAATATGTCCTTTGTATCGCTAGTCTCTTTAGGACCTTTATCATGAAAGGGTGTTACACTTTATCAAAGACTTTTACTTCATCTAACAAGAGGGTAATGTGGTTTTTGTCTTTCAGTCTGCTTATATGATGGATTATATTTGTTGATTTACATATATTGAACCATCCCTGAATCTCTGAGTTGCAGCCTACTTCATCATGGTGGATGCTCTTTTTGATGCATTCTTGGTTTCAGCTTGCAAATATTTTATTGAGAAATTTGCATGTATGAAATATCTATGTACATAAGGGAAATTGGTCTGTAATTCTCTTTTTTTGTTGGGTCTTTATGTGGTTGAGTATCAGGGAAAACTGAGGCCTCGTAAAACAAATTGGGCAATGTTCCTTCTGTTTTTATTTTGAGGAACATCGGCATTAATTCTTCTTTGAAAGTCTGATAGAATTCTGCACTTAAACCATCTGGCCCTGGGGCTTTTTTGTTGGAAGACTTTTAATTGCTGCTTCAATTTCAGTAGGGGTGATAGGTCTGTTTAAATTGCTTATCTGATCTTTATTTAACTTTGGTTGGTAGTACCTATCCAGAAAATTATCAGTTTCTTTTAGATTTTCCAGTTTGGTGGAGTACAGGTTTTTAAAATGCATCCTTATGATTCTCTGGATTTCCTAGTTTGTCCTAATGTCCTCCTTTTTGTCTCTAATTTTGTTGATCGGATCTTCTCCTTCCATCTTTTAGTTAATTTGGCCAAGGATTTGTCAATTTTAGTGATTTTCCCAAAGAACCAAGATTTTGTTTCATTGATCCTTTGTATTGTTTTCTTATTGTGGTGTTGTTGTTTCTGTTTTATTGATTTCAGCCCTGAGTCTGGTTATTTCTTGCCACCTATGGTGTGATTTTGTCTTTGTTCTAGAGTGTTCAGATGTGTCACTAAGTTTCTGTCATAAAATCTCTCCAATTTTTTTTTAATATAGGCACTTAGCATTATGGACTTGCTTCTTAGAACCACCTTCATTGTGTCCCATAAGTTTGGTGCATTGTGCTTTCAATTCCTTTTCTTCTTTTTTTTTTAAGATTTATTTATTTATTAATGTATACAGTGTTCTGTCTGCCTGTATGTCTGCAGGCCAGAAGAGGGCACCAGATCTCCTTACAGATGGTTGTGAGCCACCATGTGGTTGCTGGGAATTGAACTCAGGACCTCTGGAAGAGCAGTCAGTGCTCTTAGTCTCTGAGCCATCTCTCCATCCCTCCTTTTCTTCTTATAGAAGGTTTTTCTTTATTAGTAATATTTTAATTTGTCTTCTTAACTTCACACCCTTGACAATAAATTTGTTTTATTATGTGAATTTTTTTCTCCTTTATTGAAAATAAATTCTTTTCTCATACAATATATCCTGATTACAGTTTCCCCTCCCTCTACTCCCCCCAGTTCCCCCCACCTCCCCTTTCATCCAGATCCACTCCCTTTCTGTCTCTCATTAGAAAAGAACAGGCTTCTAAGAGATAACAACCAAACATGACAACATAAATAAAATAAGGTAAAACAAAAATCACCACAAAAACAAAAATCATTGAAGTTGGACAAGGCCAACAACCAATAAAAGGGAAAGAGCCCCAAGAGTAGGCACAAGAATCAGAGACCTACTTGTCCACACACTCAGGAGTCACATAAAAATACCAAACTGAAAGCTATAATACATGTGCAGAGGACTTAGTGCAGACTCATGCAGGGCCTGTGCTTTCTGCTTCAATCTCTGTAAGTTCATATGAACTTTGCTCAGTTGATTTAAAGAGCTTTTTTCTCCTGGTGTCCTCCATCCCTTCTGGCTCCCACACTCCTTTCGGATTCACTGAGCTCAAGGGGAGAGATTTGAAGGAGACCTCCCATTTAGAACTGTGTGTTTCAAGGTCTCCCTGTCTTGGTGTAGTTCGTTGGCTGTGTTTGTTCCCATCTGCTGGAGGAAGCAGGGTCTCTGATGATGGACAAATAAGGCACTGAGCTATGAGTAGAGCAGAATATCATTTGGAGTCATTTTATCACTACTTTGTTTTAAAGACCAGTGGTTTGGGGTTTTTTCCTAGGTCTCTGGGCTATCTTGTCTCTGGTTCTTGGTCACCAAAGCAGTGTCAGGTTTGGTTTCTTTCTCGTGGATTGGGCCTTAAGTCAAATCAGACAATGGTTGGTTACTCCCACAAGCTGTGTGCTACCATTGCCTGGGCATATTTTACAGGTAGGACAGCATT
Organism: Peromyscus aztecus; assembly: GCA_902168405.1. NCBI lineage: Eukaryota > Metazoa > Chordata > Mammalia > Rodentia > Cricetidae > Peromyscus > Peromyscus aztecus. The sequence continues at coordinate 74,061 of CABHPQ010000986.1, read as the reverse complement.
CTAGATCAAAAGATTTGTGGCTTCCTTTTCTCTTTTGATAACCTGTAGAGAACCTTCTTGTAACTAAGACTCTAGAATATAAGAGTAAGGGATATACGTAGGCACTAGATAGACCTTTCCATGTTCAAAGAGTTGTATAGGTGTTGTCTTCAGCAATAGGGACCTTGCTGTCCATTTGTAGAGAGCAACCTATTGTCTTGGCAATAGCCTAGGTTGTTTGGGGATTCCTATAGGACCTCTTTGACCAAGAACTCAGTTGAATGTAATGCAGTCGTAGTATTAGAAGCTTTTTTTGGTGACAAGAGATAGTTGGGACTCCATGTCCCCCATTATTTGGAGACCTTATTAGGATCACCTTCATATACTTTAGGAGATTTCTACTGCAGTAGGTATCCATACTACCTCTCAAATTCTAGCTGTCTCTGCTTGAATTCCCTCCCTCAGCTCCATCTCCCCTCTGCATCCCTTTCTGTTTGTGGAAACAATGTCTCTCCCTGGCCTGGAACTCACTAACCAGTTAGGTTGGCTGGCCAGCAAGTCTGGATGTCCTTTTGGCTTTGTTATCTGGGTTCTGGTGGTAGAGCTTATGTTCTCCTGCTTATACAGCAAGCAGTTTACCATTTGAACTCTCTCCCCAGACCCTATATTGTTTATTTTTGATGTTACCCAATAGTCACTTCACTCCCTAAATTACAATCTTCTGTTTCATTAACAAACGTGATTATATACTTGACATCTACATACTAAGTCAAAAGACCTCCCCATTGCTAGATACAACCAAGTGTAGACCCTTCGAAACACCTGGTACCCAAGCCTGTGATCCAATCATCCTCTTACGTAGTCCTGCTGGGTAAAGCAAGCTCAGATCCCACCAGGAAACCTCTGTGGGCTCCCACAAGGATCCATTAAGGACCCTGTCTCAAAGGAATAAAATGCCGGATGACAACAGGACACCCGATGCCTTCCTGTGGCCACTGTCCACCCAGTCACACAGTAGTGAGAACACATGCACACGCATGCGCGCGCGCGTGTGCACACACACACACACACACACACACACACACACACATCACATAAACAAATGTTTAAGTATCTCCAACTCTTGTAAATATTTGTCCAAATTTCAAGGTATATATTTAAAGTTTTTTGATATGGAAAGAGCTACACAATACAAGTGGTGAGTTTATTCATTTTTATAAAGTAATGCTTGCTAACTAACTTTTGAAACTGAAAAACAATAAAATAAGAAATGACAAAATTCCCAGTACTTTTAGGCTCATTGCTGACAACACCTTTGTAACTGAGCTACATAAAGCAAAGCCAAGGCTGGCTAGAAGTGAACAATACAATGTCCATCCTGAACACTAGTAAAGAGTGCTGAGAACTGGCACCTTCAGGAAATCGAAGCAGAGGATGCAGCAGAAATAAATTTCAGCTGAATTCAAGGTATAAACCTGAGCTGCTCAGCTAAAATATTTCCATTTCAGTTGTTTTGTTTTGATATACTCTCAGACATCTGAAGAAGATGCTCACAGCATTGTTTGCAGAACTAAAGATACAGAAACAGGAGCACATAGATGGGTAACGGCAGATGGAGAGAGGAAACCCGGCAAACTACAGAGTAGGGTATTATTAGCCAGTCATGAGAGAGGAAACCTTGGGATCAATGTTAAGGCATTAATGTTAAGGCATTATGCTAAGTAGAATAAGTTCTTCAGGGAAATTAAAATAGTGTCTAATCTCACCTGCATGTGGAATTGGAAGAAGCTGACCCCTAAGAAGCAGAGTCCTAGGAATTAGCTGCTGATGAAAAGATTCACATTCCAAGTTAGATAAATAACTTTTGGGATCAAATGCATAGCACGGTATCCACAGTTGGTACTATTGGGTTATTTCTTGAAATTTTCTATAGAGCGGAACTTAAATGTTCTTACCACCCACCTACACATACACAAACACAAACACACGTATACTCATGTGCATGCACGAGCATTAGTAACTAGATTGTATAATTATTTCATGATAAATTCATATATCAAAAAAATCATAGTATTCACCTTAAATACATGTAACTTATTTATTAATTATACCTAAATAAATTTGAAAACACAGAGTTGCAAGAATAGTCAAAATTATATGTTTTTGAATAAAATAGGTGACTATTTTGAATAAGCTTGGAAAGAAAGTTATTTTCTTAAGCAAGACAACATACTCTGAATTCACAAGAGAAAACTGCTATCAGAATATTAACTTGCAGGTTCTTTTTCTTGCAAGTTACCAAAAAACAACTCGAATTTCCTTTGGCAAAAAAAAGTAGGTGGTAGGTGGAGGCAGAAAAACATTGCTTGTTCAGTGTCAATAATTAATTCCCAAGGATCATCCATTCTATGTGAAATGTTTACTTTATAATACTTCAGTAGAACAAATGTCATTTCCTATCAGTTCTCTAACTCCAATTTTATAAAATCTAAGTTAAACTCTATGCACAGAATAATAAATGTTTCAAATATTACTTCTTATTCGCCAATGAATGTGTTTCTTTTTTTTCTTTCATTTTTCTTTATTAAGAAATTTTCTACTCACTCCATATACTATCCACAGATTCCCCCCCCCTCCCCCCCCCCCCCCCCCCAGCCCTCCTTCCTAAGCCACCCCACATCCCCACATCCCCCAAATTGAGGTCTCCCATGGGGAGTCAGCAGAGCCCAGCATACTGAGCCTCGGTAGGTCCAAGCCCCTTCCCACTGCACCAAGACTGTGCAAGGTGTCACACCACAAGCACTGGGTTCCAGAAGCCTGCCCATAGACCAGGGACAGATCCCGATCCTCCTGCCTGGGTGCCCCCCAAACATACCAGCCTAGCAAATAACCTAGCTGTCATCATAGAGCCTTTGTACAGTGACTGATGGAGGCAGATGCAGAGATCCACGGCCAGGCACCAGGCTGAGCTCCAGGAATCTAATTGATGAGAGAGAGGAGAGATACTGCAGGCGAAGGACGTCAAGATCATGATGGGAGGACGTGCAGAGATGACCAGCCACACTAGTGGAAGTCCATGAACTGTGAACTGGTGGCTGTGCAGCCCCTATGGGACTGGACTAGGCCCTCTGGATACGGAAGATGGTTGTTTGGCTTGAATGTGGTTCTTAATATAGAACTATATCTCAGTGCCTGCAGCATCTAAGACATGTATCCTCTATGCTGACACCAACAACTTTTCAAACCATCTGTATATGATTCTTTCCACCAATAATATTTGGAATTTAATTCAAGACCACTTCTGCACAATGTCAGACCTTAAAAGTACTACATGCCTATGAACATCAAAAGTTATAATGAAAAATCCATACATTCTTTCTTTCAGTTTTCATATACAGACTCTCTGGTTGGAATCGGGACCAGGAGATTCGTGAGGTGTGCTTGCTGTATGTCAGTTAGCAGGAACTTGAACTGCAGGCACAACGATGCCAGGTCAGGGCTTAGGTTTCCCTCCTAACAAGCAAATCCCTTATGTTTCCCCTATCTATCTTCTGTCTTTCAGTTCTGTGTCCCTTAAGCCTGTGCTAGCTCCTTCTGTAGAGGGCTTTGCTATATGTGATAGACAGCAAAGACAGATCCTTGCTACTCCATGCTTATAGTCTTTATTACTTTCAACTTTAAAGAGTCTGGGAGGCATCCCTTTCTGTCCCGATTTTTATGTGGATCTTTGCTGAGTAGTGTTTACATGATCGTTTCTAGGGTGAGAAAACATCATTTATTTAAAAAGATTATAAAATAATGAGGCTACTAAGTAATTTGGGGAAATTTCATAAAAATGATTTCAGTGTGCTATTGTGTTTTCCTCTCACCTCAACCTTGTTTTCATCTAAACCCTAGAAATTAAATAACTCAGTCAAACATGGTGAGGGAGAGTTCTTATTTATTAACAAGCTATGTTGTGATAGAGACTTGGGTAAGCACTTTTCACATACTCACTAATTCAGTCCTTATACTAATCCCGAGGAAACTGTGTGTTTATTTCCAATTTGCATATTTAGTCAGTAGAGTTTGAACACAAAGGCAGGGCTGCATGACATAAAAATGTATTAATGACTGCTGAGAAAAGGAAAGTCAGTCTTCCCCAGGAATGAACACCATGACTGGTTATCCAGTGCCAAGTGGTCAGTCCTAAAAGCATATACATATGAGCAACACTTAATGGACTCAGCAGATTGTGTGTGTGTGTGTGTGTGTGTGTGTGTAACCATTAAAGAAAAAGAGTCCATGAATCTGAGAAGTGCGAGTGACGTGAGAAGTGTTAGAGCAAGGAATAATGTATTAGACAGCACACGTATATGAAATTTAAAAGTAAGACTTTTAAAAAGCGATGATTTCTTCCAGCCAGATGATAGTCACCTATGAATTTTGCTGGCTGTATCTTGGATTTTATTTACTATCGTCCTGTTGATTTCTACTGATTCTATCTTCAGCATTGTAAGGCATTCTCTTCTAACATTATATAATAGTTTTATTGTCTACTGAATAGCAATTCCTGATTATGCTGGTGTTCATTTCTTTTAATATTTAGGATTCCAGGGTTGGCCCTTAAGATAGTTAGTCTTTGGGGCCCTCATCTCACTCTGCTCTCTGTTCTCACGTCTCACATCTGTTCTTTGCTGCCCTGACCTGTAAAATCCAACTGCTTTTGATCTGTCTCCATTCTGCTGAGAAACATGGTTGGTCCTCTATACTCTTCCACCCTGCCTAGAGCATAAACATTGTTCTGAGAAGCCGTTCTGGGAAATCTAATCATACTATGTATGTTCTGCTTCTAACAAAATGTATAGCCCTGCCCTCCCTTGCTCAGTACCTTCAAAAAGCTGCGTGCTGTTCCCAGTATTTTTCAGTTGTTCCCAACAGGAGAGCAAGCCAGTTATGGCAGGAGACAATTGTCTCTTGAATTACTAAACACAGGGGGACCTAAATAATTAGAAAATAAACCACATTTGTTAAGTGATATGTTTGTTGTAAAGAAAAGATGTGATTTGAATCTAGTTAAGAAGGAGGTGTGTGTGTGATCCTGAGTTACAGCAAGTATGGTCATTTACTTTGTTTGGAGCTATCACAGAAAAACATAACACCCAGTGTGGGAGCCCGTTTTCAGGTTCCTCATGGCTTTACTCAGCAGATCTCCATAGAGAGGATGATTAGGACCACTGGCCTGAGTGCAGGTGTCTGAGATGGTCTGCACTTGGCTGTGCTGGGGGGGAGGTCTTTTGCTCCACCCCTTGGCGTCTCTATAAATACCCTGGGGTAGAGACAGTCAGGGCTCATTGGAATAGGCTCCAGGCCCTCTTGAGGCTATCCTTTGTGTTCTATCTGTTCATTTCCACAATCTAAATCCTTCTATCTAATATTTCCTGCTGCTTGCACTCAAGAAAACTTTGGGGAACTGTGGGGTTGGTGGCTAAACGCCCCGCAACCCAGGTGATGCAATCAAAAGGGACAAAACTAGTTTTGTTCACACACAAAATTACGCCCAGAACTTGCTCATATATACTGTTGATTATTTAATCATGGTAATCATTTTGAAATAATCAGAGTTGATTGTAAATTCAATGTTAACACAGTTCAACAAAGGCCAGTTTTAGAGAATCTCCTTAAAGCTATGCCTCCACAGAGCGAAAATAAGCAGATAGAAATCAAAATGTAAGATGTATGAAAACCCACACATGTGAAGATAAGTATCAGAAGCATTATTTAATTTCTCCATTCATGTAAGTCCTCAGTATGAAATATAACCTATGAATACAAATATCCAGACAAAGGCAGCAGCCAAAGCAAGGAAGCACTGACCTTAACTCCCATACGAATTTTAGATTTTCATAAAGAATAGAGTTAATAAAAATGATATTCAAATGCAGTGAGCCACGTTTTCCAGTTTACTCCAAGTGCTTCCCTCCTATTTCAGTGATTTCAGATACATTTTTATTCTTATTTGAGTAATCTAGGTTATTCCTCCTTAAATAAAATATTTAGAAAATGAGAACAGTTATATCTTTCTGTAGATACTCTATAATGATTATCACGGAGGTAAGCTGAGACTAAAAGGCAACATTTAATTTTTATCCAGGGGTCAACTATTTGAAAATTAGCCTTCGGTTTGCAATAATGTTTTCCCATCCAGTGTGCCAGGGCTGCAGTTTTCATTTACACAGGAGCACTGTCTAGGACCTTCACTGAGCTGAGACGTCTCACATTTTGTTGTCATCGTTGCGTTATCTTCTCCTCAAACTGATTTCAACGTTTTCAAAGTCAGAATTGTTCGTTTGTCTACAAATGAAAGATTTGCTACTTAGTAACATAGAAGGTGATCCATATAAAAAGATGAAGTGCAAGGCAGAGAGGGAGGTAGTAGGTATAAAGATAGAGATAGATAGATAGATAGGTAGACAGACAGATATAGATAGATAGATAGATAGATAGATAGATAGATAGATAGATAGATAGATAGATGGATGTATAGATAGATGATAGGTAGATAATTAGATAGATAGATAGATAGATAGATAGATAGATAGACAGATAGAAAGTTGATAGAGAAGATGGGCATATGTTTGGTTTAATTTACATAAGTCATTTTTATACAAGATTGCCAAAAGTCAGCCCTGTATTACAATTTTAAACCTTACATATTTGCAGGGAAAGAGAAGAGTTAGTTCAATGTTGTTTGTCAGAAATTGACTTTCAATATGATATCATATTAGGTTCATATTTTGTAATGAACTATTATGACAGATAGTCTTATATATTTTTACTTGATTTAACTTGACAAATTAAATACATGAGAAAAGATTATATTAGGCAAAGACATATTATTGGGAAATTTTCTATCATTTTCAATGATGGTTTTAAAATGTAAGGATATTTTACATTCCATTTCTGAAATACTATGAATTTAAACTCAAATAAATAAAATGAGTAAGTAAGCAAGTTATTGGGTGAACAATTTAAAAGTCCGTTTCAAGAAGCATAGCTTTTCTCTGAGCAGTGCAGACACTGTTCTAGTTCCATCCCCATTAAATTTACTCTTTTTTTTTCTGTTTCCAGCAATATGTAGAAACAAAACCATCTTGGAGAGGGGATGATGGCAAATGGATGAAAGAGTTGCTTCTTGTCATTTAGTGGTTACTATAGCAATAATCATGATGGGGGATTTCCAGCTGCAAGTGGTTTCTATAACAACATGATAGGGTGCTTTTGAAAAGGACCAGAGGCAAATGGATTCTTCGTGAGTCTTTTAACCCTTTTATACCAAGAATTAGCATCCTCTTAGAAGACCTGGCTTCTTTGATAAGACTTGAAGCTATCTCTTTAATTTTTTGAGGATTAAATAATCAATGATTTTATACAGTCCTGGCTTGAGCTGATGGAAATTTAGGCTCCTTCACGTCTGGATATCAATAGCACCCATACTTTATTTCTATAAAAGAAATTAAAATAAAACATAGGAATTATCTTTAAAACATACAGAATATTTGTGCGAGGTAAAAATTTTTCACTACATTTCAATTTATTGATTTATAATTTATGTGAGTGTGGTACACAGCTATGGAAATCAGAAGCCAGCTTGTGGGAGTCAGTTTTCTTCTCCCTTAACAATAAACTAAGGGTCAGGCTTGGACACAAACACCTTTACCCACTGAGCCATCTTGCCAGCCCCAAAAGATATGTGTTTTTTAGTATTCATCACACATATGGGAGACTTCAATAGCCTTTGTAAAACAATCTTTTAACCCTCATATAGGTCCAAAGGTTGTTGATGTAGCAGAATAATGCATACTAGCACAGTGGCCATGCCATTGTACTCTGCCATATGTGGAGATACTTCTCTGCTCTGTGCAGCTTAACTTCTCATATCTTGTTATACCGTAATTCAACATACTCTAAATCATAGATGAGCCCTATTTGACTTATAATGCAGTAAAGTGTTATGAAAGGAAATTTTGTAACCTTGCTGAATTTATTAAATTTTAGTATGGAAAAATGGGACAGAGCCAAACAAAGGCACCCAGCTCATTTATAAACACCATTTAAGAGCTTCTCAGTGAAAGTTCAAAAGATAGACAATAAGCACAGGACACAGGAGGGTGGGCTGGATACAGTTTTTAAGAGAAATAATGATGCAAGTCTTAAATGTGATCATATCATCTGTTAAAGGAGATAAGAATGGCTTGCTTCTTTTGGTTCAATAATGAGTCAGTTAGTACTGGAGATGTGCACAGTAATGAGTAGCATATAGGCTTTATTTTAAAAACATCACTTTAAATACTATTATTAAACAAAAATCCGATTAATATATTCAATTTACAGATCTGGAATTAGTGAATTATTTGATTGACTTCACCCTTCTTTTCCCACTAGCTCACAAAACATTTTAAGTGTAGAGGCATGCCTTCCAAACAGATGGTCACTGCTTTGCTTAAGGTTGGGGACTTCTGGGGTGTGACTGACACCTTATGCACTTTTTTACAACAGAGTCATTCCAATGCCTTCATGCTTTTCTCTTTAGTTAGGCTGCCAATTCCACATATGAGATGTTCTCTTCCAGCTCTCAGAAGGATGTCAACACCCCTGCATCTCCCTGAGAGTTTTCAAGCATCAGGATTTTCTTTTCCCTGGGGCTTCATGCTAAGCAATGCAGCCTCGGAACGCATTACTTATACATTTGCCTTTCCCTTCTGGGGAGAGTCTGCCAAATGGGTCCCTGTGAGATCAAGACCTGTTTTGCATGTGTGTGTGAGGCTGTGCAGAAGTGCTGAGGCTTATCTGTGTGCACCAAGGCCCTGCTCAGAACAGCCTGTGCCAGAACTCGCCAGGCAGGGAGCCACTCAAACTCCTCCAAATCATATCCAGACCAGGGGCACAGTAGCATCGCAGCTGTTACGCTCAGTGCCATGGAGCTTCGAGCTGAAGAAAGAAAATGAAATCTATTCAGGACAGCTCCCAAGTTAGCTGGTCGCCACAGTAACCTGGGTTTCCCCCCAGATTCCATCCACAACTTAGAGGGACCTGCAGAAGCAAATCAGTCTCTCTCTGTTCAAGTGTAGTGAGCCATAGAATGAGCAAGAGCAAGTTCCCCAGGGAAACCAATTAAACAGAAGAGCAAACAATCAGCATGTGTTCTCTGAACTATTCAGGACTCACAGGAGTGTTCAAAGCGTATAATTAAGGACTGGGAGACAGCACAGTGGTCGTGGCACTTGTGGCACAAACGGTGAGCATGAGGGCTGGAGTTTGGATCCCCAAGATCCACGTAGAAATCTGGAGGGCCATCTTAGACCTCTGTAAGTACATACGCACATGTGCACATACACTCTTACACATATGTGCCCACACACATGTGAGCATGCAGGCATGCACTCATGTACCACACACACACACACACACACACACACACACACACGCACATATACATAGGAGAATAAAATAAAGTGTTCTATCATAACTGAATACATAGATCATACACACAGACACACCGAAGAAGTCTAGTTCTTAAACTTAAAGACTTAATTTTTTAATAACAAAGAAATGAAGAACCACTGAGGAAATACAAGATGACTGTTATAATAATGATTCTTAGCAACTGTAAGTCCTGTGGTTGCTCAGGCTGGAGATCCACAAGATTACTGGGATCTGGGAGATATGAACCCAGCATGCCTTGTCCAGAGCTTCTGAGGATGTGCACTATTTGAGGATCCCTTACAAATGACTCTCATGGGACATACTGAGATGCCTTATTTGTAGTTACAACAATAATAAAATAATGTATTTTAAATTGCAGAAAAAAATTATATTTTGCATAGTCATCACCCCTGCATTATTCTTCCAGAGGTTAGTTGCTTCCACAAACACATAAGAACATCAAGAGCCACACTGTGTGGGGCATCAGCCATTGCTCACATGTGGCTGTGAAAACAAGTCTAAGTGTAAAGTATGCACCGGGTTTCAAAGAGAAAACAAATGGTGGCGTTTTATCTCAGTCATTTTTATAGTGATTGTATGTGGAAATGATTATATTTTCAGTATACTTGGCTAAACTAAATATGTTAAAATTGATTTTCTCAACTTATGTTTTTATGTTTATTTGTGGATATGTGTGTGCACACGCGCGCGTGTGCGCGCATACCCACGCCCATGACTTTAGGGTTTGGGGGAGTTGGTTCTCTCATTCCACCGTGTGAGTCCCAGAGACGGAACTCAGGTCGTCAGGCTTGGCAGCAAGTGCCTTCATCCGCTGAGCCCTTTCCCCAGCCCTGCGCTTTGTTTTTACTGGAGTTCGTAGAACACTCGCCGCCCGTGGGGCTCCCATTCAGCTCCCGAGAGGCTGAGCTGGTACAAACACATGCTATTTCCGTGTAGTCCTGAGCCAACAGCAGCCGCTGGGAGTTTCCTCGGAAAGCAAATGTCAGGCTTCAGCCGGAACGTGCTGAAGCTGCGGCGTAACAACATTCCCGTTGCTGCTTCAGATGAGCGCTGATGCTTGGGAAGAACAGGTTGAAATAACCTTTTCAGCGTTTCTTTTCCTGACTCTTTCTTCTTTATTTGACTTTTTTTTTTTTTTTCAAATACATGTCTGAAAGTCCCTTGGCATAACGTTCTGTTACATATGAGATACACAAAACCAATCAAGTTATTTGACATTCCAGAAGAATTCCATGTTTATAAGATGAATATAACATTTCTATGTCCCATAATCTTTTCACAGGAAGTAAATACAATTATAGGGTTATGCATTACCCTCAGGAACCAAGTATTTAGAGGCATTTTATGTCAGAAATAGCATTAAATTGTTTTATTATTTTTGACTTGATTTTTCAGGCTTTTTATGCATATATACAGTGTGTTTTGATCAAGTCCACTTTTGTTTCTTCCGCTCTAATTCATATCCTCGCTACTACTCTTCTCCCCTGTCACGTACTCTCTCTTTTTTAAAGGCTGCTGCTCTGTTTACTCAGTGCTGCCTTACAAGCATGGGTCTAGAACCATAACCATCTACTGGAGCATAGGTTGCCTTTCTGGGGTCATACCCTAGAACAAAATTGGCTTCCCCTTCCCCCAAAGCCATCAATTACCAATAGCTTTCAGCGAGGGGTGAGACTTGATGACTCCATGCTGGGGTTTTAAAAGTTGGCTTGATCGGGTGGGTGCTGGTCTTCCTAGGCAGGTACAGCTTTTGTGAGTTCATGTGCTCAATGGCCCTGTCACGTCCAGCAAATACTGTTTTGTTATAGATGTCCGCTGCTTCTGGTCCTTAAGTCTTTCCACTCCCTGAGCCTGGTGTGTGTGTGTGTGTGTGTGTGTGTGTGTGTGTGTGTGTGTGGTGAGGGGGTAGGATGGAAGGCTATAGATTCCTGATTTAGAGCTGAGCACTCCACAGACTTATTCTTTGCACAACAACCAGCTGTGAGTCTCAGTATTAATCTCCATCCACTACAAAAAGAAGCTTCTCTGATGAGGGTTGAGAGACGCACTAGTGTGTGGGTATAAAGATAACAGGTTGGGGCCTGTTTAATACTATAGTCATTTAACAGGGTAATCGTATTAGACTCTCCTCGGAGGTCTATGGCACAGCCAGTTACAAGCTTTTGGCCTGGTTAGAGCACTGGCCGTGAGTTCTGTATTGCGGGTGGCTTTAAGGCAATAACAAGTGCCTTTCCTTACCCCCGTAGCCTCCCTGTCGCTGTCCCAGCAGTGGGCCCATCTTGCCAGGTCACTCATGACTGTAGCTCACGGTGCTCACAGATGAGTTTTATTGTTGACCACTCCCCCGCCCCTGCAGTGTCAATAGAACCTTCTGGCATTATAGATGTTAGCCAGCAGCGATGAAACTTCCGGGTTGACACCAGCTGGATTTCTCCGTGTTCCGTGTCTGAAGCACGTGCTGCCTTCAGCCACGGGTCTTAGAATGAAGTCTGGGAGGGTAACCAAGAGGAACGCGATAGCGTGTGGTGTCGGCTGTCTGTGGGTCCCCACTGACTACAACTTAAAGAAAGGTAACCTGTTCCTGGCACTGGGCGTTTGATTTGATAGCCTACGATATCTGGGAGAGGCCATGTCCACACCACAGAGCCACTCTGTTAAAATTCCTTTTAGAGATGTATATATAGTGAAGTTTCTGTTGATGATCTATACCATTTTAGTGTTTAGAAGGCTTTCTTAGACTTTGCAAGGCTGCTTTCAGCATATTGTACCAGTTATGCCTCGTGTTTTCTTCAGTATGGATTGTACACTGTACATTTACTTAGCACATGGATAAGACTGTACCAGTAAATTCAGATCTCTTTTTAGTGGCAAGCCAGTGTCACTAAGCTTCTCTGACGATTGCTTTGCAATAGAGGACAATTTGTAGCTGTGTTTGCAGATCACTTCTTAAAACATGGCTTTGTATACTGAGGAAAGTTTGTTATTTTTTATTTAGGATAGTTTTAGTTATAAAGTGAGAATCTCCATTTTAGTTTACTAGAAGCAACAACTATAATAAAGTGCAAGTCTATTCTATCAAGTAAAATTCTACCATTAGTAAGTATATGCTGGTTATAATAATATCATAAGCCTACCACTGATTGATTCTAAATGGCAAAGAAACATGATGAAACCCTATTAAAATGTTCACTGACTGACATTTACTAAAAGTGGTCTTCACAATTTGCATTACTTAGTCATTTTCTGAGGCTGATAGAAGGAAGGCACCTCCGATGTGGTGAGCATGATTGCAGCCCTAGGCAAGACCTATGTGATGCATCACCCAAACCATAATGACCAACACCAATCCAACCCTATCCTTAGGTGTGCAGGCTATATAGTGGGGAGCCTAGATGTTTTTATTACATAGGGAAGCTTTATATCTTTGGATTGGAAGGGACTTAACTTCATCTATGGTGGTGTTAACAATCAGAAAGTATATACAAAAACATCTTAAAAATGCTTATCTTACTCAAGATATTCAAAATATATTCATAGGAAAGTTTCTCAAAAAGCCATGGACCGTGTAAAGAAGTGGTAATAGAATACAGCCTTTGAGGTACAAGTGACACCAGTGAACTGTGGCCAATCTCCTCAGCTGGAGCAAGGAAGCTGCACACCAGGGTTTGCCTGAGAATTAACTGTAGTATATATGGAGGTGTTGGCCTCTACCTAGATAGAGTAATGCTGTTTGGTTTTAAGAGGATATTGATGGCAGTTTTGGAACTCTAAAAACGCAAAATGTTCTTTTTGATATCATAAAGTCACCTTTCTTGAACTGATTTACTGAAGAGTGTTTTATCAAGCACCACCTATGTAAATTGAACTTCCTAGTTAATAGAGCACTCCTACAGTGTTTGGGCTTGGAACCTTCCATGGAAAAGCAAATGGTATTGATTAAAAACTAGTTAATGGTGCCAGGTGGCTGTGGCACATGCCTTTGATCCCAGTACTTGGGAGGCAGAGCCAGGCGAATATCTGTGAGTTTGAGGCCAGCCTGGTCTACAGAGTGAGATCCAGGACAGGCACCAAACTACAACACCAAAACTACATGGAGAAACCCTGTCTCAAAAAAACCAAAAAAAAAAGAAAAAAAAACTAGTTAATGCCTGACTTTTTTAAAGGAATCTTATATGTATGTCATTAATTCTGTTCTTGATGATAAAAATGACAAAAAGACCAATAACTGACAATGCTAATTTGTGCCAAGCACTGTTAGGTATTTGATAATTAATTTAATCATTCCAGTGATTCTATGGGATAGTGCCATTTTTATGAAAATGAAACGTAAGGCACCTTCGTATTTACACCACAAAACCCATAGAGAGGAATAAGTAATAGAGCCAAACTGTAAACCTAGGGTCCCAAGCCTGTGTGCCCACCTGCTGTGCACCTGAATTTTCCCTATTAAAAGTAAGGAAACCGAGGCACTGTGACAACCATTTTCCTAGAGTCACAGAGATAGAAGTTAGTTGAACTGAAATTTAAACCTAGCCAGTTAGCCATGTACCTGCACTCTTCCTGTTACATTATATTGGCCTCGATTTGGTATCTGAGACCACACACACAGAAATAACTGCATATATGACAGTGAATTCCTAGCTTTGGGGATGCGCAGAAATACCAGGGGAATAGATTGTCTTAAAAGAATCCATCTCCATCTTAGTTTAACTGTTCCATGTGGATTCTGTCATACCGTGGATCAAAGCGAGTGGTTTAACTGATGACTTGTTCTGCTTGATTTTACCAAAAGAGGTCAAAGTAAGAATTTCCTAGCAAGGCTTAAATGAGAATTCAGCTATTTTTGTTCTCTCATTCATTATTCAACATTTTTCTGTTCACCACCTACCATGTGCAAGCCATTTTGACTATGTCCTGAATAAAGATACGCTTCTCTCCTGCACCAACCCCTACGCAGCCCAGACCTAGAATAGAATTTCATTCTCTGCAGAAATCCAGGCTAAAGAGAATTCAGCAAATGCCCTCATTTTCATAAATTAAAATTCTTAGACCTGTTGATTTGGGCTTGACTCTGTCAACACGCTTATACTTCCCAGTTCGTTTTTACAGCATCTCATTAGTAAATATTTAGTTTTCTCTATAAAAACATCAGAAACCATTCACTACATGCTGTTGGGATGATCACACTTTGGGATCATAAATCCTGTATTTATCTCCACCTTTGGTGTGATTAAATGTGAGATAAAATTAAAATGGAAAGCACGGCCTGGTCATGTTTTCAAAGCTACTCTACACCAAACTTAGCACATCCCTTAGAAATGAGTTCTCTAAGTCCTTGGCCATGTCCTACTAGTCTGGGAAAAACAAAATAAATAAATAAATCCAGGAAAATTCATGCCTCTGAGCAATATGAACCCAAATAAGTGTGCATATACTACTGGGAAAGTAGTAGGTCGAGTTTAGTTGGCTAAATACGGGCACATTAAAATTGCGGTTTTTGACCCAGATATGATACATAGTAGTTCCATCCTTCCCCCTTCCCATCTTTCTGATGACAGAGGGTGAATTTGATGCTTAAATTCAGTATCAATAAAAGTGAATGGCAGACATGCTTAGAGAGTCTCAAGTCCTGAGACAAGACTGAGAAAGTGTTAACAACAGAATACTTAAGTGAAAATGTTTTTAATGAGAATTAATAATTACTTCTTTACATATGGGTAGTATGTAGTGATTATAATTGGTGTCCATATACATGTGATTGCTTGGTACAAAGACACATCATTAAAAAACCATGGCTTGCTTAATTCATACTCAGGAAGTAACTGTAGAGTGTGTATTAGGATAAATATGTGCAGAGGACTACACAACACATCTTGTTCTCGGTATGGTTAGTTAGATCATTATCATAACCTAGTGATTAGTGATTATCTAGTGTTTAGCATAGTTGCCAAGGATTAAAATCTAATGATTTAATCTCCATTAAAAAATCCTGAGACAAATTGTCCTGCTCATGTTTCACAGATGAGGAGTCGTAGGCTCCGCAGGCAGAGACAGGGCCGGTGCTGCCCCGTGGTCCCCTCTGCTTCTCTCTCTTTATCGGTTAATAGAAAAGCTAACAAAGAGGTGATACTAAACAATAACCTGATAATTTTTCAGATAATCAAATATCCAAATATCATTCAGTTATCTTCTTCTTTGGCAAGTAGAGGAAAACCAGAACGGACTAAAGAGTAAACACTGTCAAAAGCAATCTCTGAAAAAATTAAACTGTTTCCCCCCCCACACACACACCCTGGAAAGATCCATTCTTGTTTCACAAGGCAAATAAATATGGCCCACCTTACAAGTAGCTAAATTGCCAATGTGCCTGTTTTCCGTATAAATTTAATTACAGAATAATATATACTGACACATACATCCAAAAAATATGAGTCTTTAATATCTTCAAAACTGGTAAAATTAATTCCTACTTTTCAACAAGCAGAATTATTTCATTTTAAGATGGAAATGGGAAATGCAAAAGTAGTTACTTATAAAAACTACGGGAAATGCTTTTCCCCCTTCTGCCACTGTTCTCTGCCCTCGGGGCTCCTTATGGGCATCTCCACGGAGGAGGGGGAAGCCCTGCTGCACCCGCAGCAAGGGCCCCTTAGGGTGCTTCAATTGCACCAGGCCTACTGCGGATGTGTTCACTGGGATCAATCAGGACATTTTCCTTTAAAGAATTCTGCTGCGTTTAGAGAGACAAGAAAAAGAAGGAAAAGTTTAAAGCTAATGAAGATTCTTAAGAGCGCCAGCAGAGGGCGATGTTTACTGCAAAGAAAGGATGCTGTAGCCATGTATTGTTCTGCACATTCACCACCCAGTGAAGTTTCCTACTCTCAGTGAGAAAGCTAGTGTGAAGGCCAGATTCTCTATGCCCATTTTCCTGGGAACCAAATCCCAGTGGTAAATTTAAATCTTATTAATGGGTCTGACTCGAAAGCATAATAATTATTAAAATTATTTTCATTTTCACTGAGAGAATGCAGTGTGACTTTTTTTCCCCAAGTATCCTGGAAAAGTTGGAGTGGCTGTTATCCTTAGGTCACGGCCATCCATCGTAAGTTTTTGCCTTAGCTCCGTTTCCTTAACTGCTTATTTAATTATTTAATCCATTTGTCTCGATAAAGCATTAGATTAGCCGGACAGGGTGACACATGCCTGTAATCCCAACATGTTGGAAGCAAAGAGAGAAAAAGTTCAAGTCTGAGGCTTGCCTAGGTGAGACCATGTCAAATAAAATGTAGTAAGTTGAAGTTACTTTATAAATAGGGAAAAAAGAGAATGTTCTTTCTGGCAGATAGTTGTTCTCATTAGTCAGTGCACGTGTGCTGACCTGCATCTCTGAGAAGGCCTGCTAGCACCTGGGACACATCCACAGACCTACATAGCAGTGGCAGCGGGCACAAGGAGAGGAAAGTACGAGGCTTTGTACTCTCACTAGAAGAGCGTCACAGTGAACAGAGAAACAGAACAATGGGGGACAGGGTGTGGAGTGTATTTAAATCCACCTGGCTTGTTTTGCAAGTATTTTATCAAATTTATTTCAGTAATCCTCTCAGAATCCCCAGGGCTATGGTGAAGCACATACCTGCTTCACACACCAGAGGTGCACACTCCAGGACATATTCCTTGAACCACATCTAACAATTTCCTTTTGTCTTCATTTATATTTCTCAGATGTTTCTTTCACCTTTAGATACATAAAATGCTGGCATCCCAGCTGGGCGTGGTTGCGCACATCTTTAAGCCCCACACTCCAGAGTCAGAGGCAGGTGGATCTCTGTGAGGCCAGCCTGGTCTACATAATAAGTTCCTGAACAGCCAGGACTATGTAGAGAGACCCTGTCTCAGAGCAAAGCAAAGCAAAGCAAAGCAAAGCAAAACAAAGTATTGGCATCCTAATGTGGCAGAAATTTATTTAATTTTTCAGTAGGTCTCTCTCTCTCTCTCTCTCTCTCTCTCTCTCTC
>CABHPQ010000986.1:11570-48257 GCA_902168405.1 Peromyscus aztecus | reverse complement strand
GTGGACCAGACTGTTCATAGCAGCAACAGAATTGAGAGCTACCTACACTCTGTGCACAGACACTCATCTCACAAACATGCATTAGTAATATCAGGGATTTACATAAGGAGCCCATAACTAGGAAGCGTAATTCTTATTCTAAAGAAAAATAGAATGCATTGGGATCACACATATCTTGTGGAATCTGAAATTTAGCATGATAAACCTGGAGCACAATGATTTCCAAAGCATGGGCTCTGCAGATAATGGGTAAGGTGTTTAGGGTGGTTTGTCATGGTCCCCCTTCACGTGTTATGTTCTCTCTGCCTGCTGCAGTGAGTGATGAGGACAGTGTTTTGTGTGAGTCCTGCTCCACACTGATAACATGTGATGTGCATTATCTAGTGGCACAGAACGTTAACACAGATCTCCAGTTGTCAAAAGATACATAATAAGGGATAAATATTTCCAAATGTGTATCAGAGGTTTAGGGCAGTCCTTGAGAAAACATGATTTGTTTTAAACATTTGACAAAGTCGTAAACTGACTTCCCTGCTCCTGTAGGACAGTAGACCCAGCTTTACTGAAGACGTAGAAACTCTGCCCTGGTACGCCAGCTCACTGTTCAGGAGAAAGAAACAGACTACCACACAGTTGCAACAAATATTCATTGAAAATTAATTGATCATATCCTTTGTTCAAATATGTTCAAAGATATGCCAAATGCCACAGAAAATAACAAGCATTGACATAAATGAGTTCACCATTCTGTAGGTGAGAAAAATAAGAAATATGATAAATACATTGGTATTACAGGGCATTTTGAGGGAATGATGAGGCAGCATCAGAAGCTTTAATAAGCAGTTAAGTGTAATTTCCGGAATCTTGTTCTGCTCAACCAAACTCTTTGGAAGTAGAGGGTGATGAATGAGGCATTACTAGTAAGGGGCACATCCATGTGGGGACAGATCATGTCATCGCAAGCACACACAGCAGGGAGTGTAGCTTCCATCTGTTAGAAGCTGCGACTGAATTATGAAGAAACTTTGCTTTATTCTGGAGATGTTGGGAGAAGCTTTTTAAAAACTTTCTGCAAATATTGATATAACAAGATTTGTGTTTTTTAGGGATCACTTATTGAGTGATGAGGAGAGAGGATGGTTAGGGACACCAGATGATGAATGCTGAGGGTCAGAAAGGGACTGGTCAATGAGGGTGGGCCTGATGCGATTGGATAGCTTTCCATTTTTACTGATAGAAGGTTTTTCTTCCGAAAAAAATAAAAATAAGTCAAATTTTATATATTGGTGACTTTTTAATTCGGGTGTTTATAGAATCCAGTGACAGTTATAAATAGTATACATTGTTGGAACATTTCTACTGCATTTTAGTTCAAGAAAGGAGAATAAAGTAAAACTTAGCACTACCTCTGAGCCACTTTGGAATCCTTCAGTGTTTTAATGCATGATTGGTTATCCTGGATTAGCGCCGCAGTAACAAAGGATGGGTAAGCACATATAGTCCTTTCCTGTGCTTTTAAAGTCTCTATATACATCACCCGGAACACACAGTCGGTAATTGTGCTAAGACAACAACCCTGTCTGCCGGGGCTTTTACCCCCATATTCTGTGTGTGGCCTAACTAAACTACGTGTTTCAAAATAATGAAAGAAAAGAAAAGAAAACCAACAGTCCATTTAGTATTCCAACAAAATTGTACAGTTAACAATAATTTTGTTCTAAAAATAACTTATTTGTTTCCACAGACAAAAAAGCCACAAGCTGTTGTAGGCAGCAGTCCTCACTAGCGACAGCTGCTCTGCTCTGTGCAACTTCCCACAAGCACACAGAGTTAATAGCAATTAGAGTAGAGGAGGAAAAATTATTTTGGGTAACATAACATTTGACAAGTGCTTTAGTAAATAAAGTATTGCCAAGCAGCTAAAATATTTTCACTTTGCTAAAACTTTTCTGGCTTCCTGTGCTGGCTTCTCTCAAAGGTGTAAACTGTGAGTTGGAAATTGATGAATGTGGATCCCAGCCCTGTCTACATGGTGCCACATGTCAGGATGCTCTCGGGGCTTACTTCTGTGACTGTGCACCTGGATTCCTTGGAGATCACTGTGAAGTCAACTTTGATGAATGTGCCAGTCAGCCGTGTCTCCATGGAGGTCTGTGCGTGGATGGAGGGAACAGGTAAGTGTTCTATACATGAGTGATTGGCTTACAGAGACCAAGCACTATTGTATAACCATGGTGAATTTCAAGCTCTCATGGCCTCCATTTGAGTTGCAAATTACATCAAGTAATGAAAAGTTGCAGCATTCTGATTTTACTAAAACAACAACAACAAAAATATTCGGTGGACATCTGTCCTAAGTGAAGGTTTTCCAAGGCACCCTTGTAATGGTTGAGAACTACATGTATCATAGAAAAGTACCAACATCTAAACTCCATATAATAAACCTGTTATAGATAAGGAAGATGCAAAAGCAAGGCTATCAATTGTTAAAATTGTGAACATAAGGTTTATATTTATGAAAATAAGCAAATAAATCAAATGGAAAAGTAAATCCTTCAGAATTTGTCTATAAATTCTGCTGCAAGAGCAATGATACTAAACTGGTATATCTTGGTTTTCCAGGTGTTTGGGGAATTGAGTGAATTTATTTGAGGAAGCATAATTATCAGAAAGTGTAACTCAATTCTCCTCCAAATATGAGTCTCTCATTGGTTTTTGGGGTAAAGGGCAACACTAAATTATATCTTTGTGTGATAAATATAATTAATTAGTATAGTGATGGCTAAGTTCATATCCAATAATATATCCCTATAAAGAACGTTCTCATACTTGCTTAAGCTATGAACACAGAACTGTCAAGTAGAGAGCAACATTTAATAGCATTGAACTTAGAATTCCCTCATTTGATAACAGCCCTGTGGGAAGCATGGTGAGCATTACTGTTCCCAAATTGTAATATATACTGTTCCTTAATTGTAATAAGGAATCTGAAGTAAAGAGACGGTAGATGCTCCCATGAGTTCACATCATTAAATTCTTGTAAAAGTAGAAATAAAATCATTTTTCCTCTTTTTAATAAATCAGACATGGGGCTGAGGATTTAGTTCAGTCGTAGAGTACATGCCTAGAGTGTGCAAGGCCATGGGTTCAATTCCCAATAGCACACACAAAAAGAAAGTCATAACTTACTTCAAATCTAATTTCAAAATGACTAAAACTCAAAATGAATATAATGAAAGGCATATGTGCTTCCAATATAGCCATAAGTTATTTAATAAGATATTAAGATTTTTAAATAGAGCAGTGAGATTGAACATTTCTTTTTCAAAATATGGAGCACAATTTTAAATCATACCCTATGTCTTCATTTGAATTGTCCTTGCAACCAAGCAATGAACCTGTGATGGGAGTCTGTACTCCTGCAACAGCTAACCGGATACCACAGAGATGGGGAGGTTAGAATGACTGAAACTTCCAAGGGAACGAAAACTCTCTCTACAGTGGGTACTGCTCTGTCTAGAAATCATCAAGGCAGATAACACAAGGATTTTGGTTCTGATGGGAGGGCTCACAGGCTGGAAACTTGTACCCTTTATTCTCTGCTCTTAAAGATGCCATGATGAATTTCTTCATTTTACTGTTGTATCTCTCAATACCTAATTTTTGTGAGAATCAAGCAAGTGGTTTGAGTTTATTTTTACACAATAAAAATTAACACCTTTCCTATAATTCATGTGAGAAAATTGATTCTTACATACCAAATGACTTTAAAATGGGATCTCTATTTCTGTGAACTTAGATGTGCTCCTTTAATATAGGACACATGTCTCTAATGTCTCACATAGAGAAGATTAGTATTTTTTAACAGCTTATTTATAGTTAGCCTATAGGTGGCATACTTTTTTCTTTTAAGTATTTATTTGCTTTTTAATTATGTGTATTGTATGTATATGGGTGTTGGGGGAATGTATACATGGGTGCAGGTGTTTAAGGAGGCCAGAGGTGTCAGATTCCTTGAAGCTGGAATTCCTTGAAGCTCAACCACCTAACATAGGTGTTGAGAATGGAACTCAGGTCCTTTGGAAGAACATATCACTGAGCCATATCTCCAGCCCTATTATCACCATCATCATCATCATCATCATCATCATCATCATCATTATTTGTGTGTATGCGTGAGTGCGTGTGTGTGTGTGTGTGTGTGTGTGTGTGTGTGTGTGTGTGTTAGGGTAAGTCCCTGTGTCACAGTACACATGTGGAGATCCCGGAATGTCAAATCCATGAAGTTCATCCTCTCCTTCCACATTGTGTGGGTCTGTGAGTTGAACTCAGGTCCCCAGGCTTGCACAGCTAGAGTTTTCATGTGCTGGGCCATGTTTCTGGCCCTATTTTTTTAGTATTTTTAATTAAACAAAACCATGAATAGATTTTTTCTAACTATTTGAGACATAAAACCAATTTCCCTTGTATTCTACCATTTCTAGATCCTTAAACAGTCCAATATGCTTGGTGATAAATATGCAGTGCCATAGGGAATGGTTTATAAGTATTCTGTGGTTGAAGCATCTCCTCAAAATACCATTTCTATTTCACCTAAGTGTGCAGATCCACTTTTAATTTCCATGACACTAAATCCTTGAGGAGATACCACCTAAATTTAAAGCCTCCTTAAATAAAAATTCAACAACTCACTCCAGCAGATTGAATTTTGTCACTGTGAAATAGTTGTAGTCAATGAATGATTAGAAATAGAAAAACTAAGATATTGGTATACTCAAAAAGCAATAAACACCTTAATCACAATACACTTAAGCGTGCTTCTATTGAGTGAAAAAAAAAGTTTGATTTTTATAGTAGACCTTATTTGGTGTGAACTGTTACCTGCTAACTTCAAAATACTAGTAATTTCATTTACTATACTGTTTAATAGTAACCTAATACCCTGATATACTTAAGATGTTGTTTCTATTCTTTTACATATATTTAATTATCACTATGATCTTATCACCTAAGTCTTCAATTTACGCATGATGAAACTGGCTTCCAAATAATGTCACATGGAGCTTTACTGTCATTTTTTAAAATCAGTAATGATAAGAAGGCGTTGTTATGGAAACACATAACCATTCGGGTCTACAGAGATAGCTCCATGGTGCTTTTGAGGTCAGTGTGAAGGCTATGCCATTGGGGTCAGGTTGATGGACAAATAGAGACAGAATAAAGAAGGTCAGTTTCAGGATGACCAAGAGTTGACATGAAATTTTCATTTACTATCTAGCTACCATTGTGACTGCACAGGTAGTGGATTCACGGGGACGCATTGTGAGACCTTGATGCCTCCTTGTTGGTCAAAGCCTTGTCACAATAATGCTACCTGTGAAGACACCGTTGACAGCTACATCTGTCATTGCTGGCCTGGTAAGTGACAAATACCTTATCATTTTTTTTCTTTTTACTTGGACTAGAAACAAGTTGCTTATAGAAATTAAACTAAAAATTCTTTTCATCAAAGGCATTAAGCCAACTCTTTATTCAGCTTTGCACATTGAGTTGCATTCTTCATTGCCCACACAGTATTGGCACTATACTGCACACTGTGTAAGACAACCGACCACAGCACCAATAACTAGAACTGTCTAGGTCCAGAAACACAGCATTGGGAGGTGGGATTCCACATGGCTTTCATGAAGAAACATTCACTGGGATGGTTTCTTTTCATCTACCTCTTCTCAGACACCAGAAATGTATAAATACCCTCTGATGTGTTAACCTTGTAAGAGTTTGTCTTGTCTCTTAGAAAATTCATGTAGTTAGTCAATCTCATAATTCGTGAAGTTAGTCAATCTCTCATAACATGGGAGTCAAAAGTTCATTTATAATTCTGATAGAGATCCAGTATACAAAAAAAAAAATACAAGTTTTGGTACATTAAGGTACTTGAATAAAATTATAGTAAAGGGAATATTACCATTTAGAAAATATGACTAGAAATATATCATAAGTGGACTCACTGACTCAGAGACTTTGGATAAGTGTCTTAGCCACTCTTCAGACTGATTTTTCACCTATAAAAGAAAGGTGTTGATATTGATATCCACCTCCTTGAGCTGTTTTAGAAAAAAACTTCAGTAATAAATATAAAGATCTTAGCTCAGCTTACAACATGGAAAACTCAAATAAACACTTAAGTAGTTAGTAAAATTAGGAGGTTGATCATTCCATGCCCTGACTAGCACCAAGCAGCATACTACTTCCTTTAGGAAGAAAGTGAGGGAGGGAAGGAGGAAGGGACAGGAAAGAAACAAGAAATGTGGTAGGCACACATAGAAAGGGCCCTGTCCTGCTATGGAACTTTGAGTGACTGTTCAAGGCATTTGACTGTGCTGACTGGTGTCAGTGAGGTGGGGAGGAAGGCACTCAGATCTCAGAGATACTTGTCTACCTTACAAACTATGAGTCAGGGAAGTTACATATTGTGGTGGTTTGAAAGAAAATGGCCCCCAAAGGGAGTGGCACTATTAGGAGGTATGACCTTGTTGAAGTAGGAGGGCCTTGTTGGAGGAAGTGTGTCACTGTAGAGGCAGGCTTTAAGGTCTCATATATGCTCAAGCCATGCCCAGTGAGACAGACCATATCCTGCTGCCTGCTAGATATAGGACTCACAGCTACTTCTCTAGCACCATGTCTGCCTGCCCATTGCCACGGTCCACTATGATAATGAACTGAACCTCTGAACTGTAAGCCAGCCTCTCCAATTAAATATTGTGGGTTTTTTTTCCTTTCTAAGAGTTGCCTTGGTCATGGTGTCTCTTCACAGCAATAGAAAACCTAATTAAGACACATAACCCTACCTGTTCATTTACAAAGCGTTCTCTTACAGCTTAGTGAAAGCTGGCTGAGTGAAATAAAACTGAAGATGTGAGAGATTTTTTTAAACAGAACCCAGTCGCTTGCCAGAGCTAAGACGACAGTTGTAGGATGTGGAGGGGAGGATGGGTCGTTGTTATGATTTGAATATAAAATGTCCCCCACAGCACAAACTCAGGGGTACATTTCAGAAGTGAGGTCCAGCTGGTCGAAGAGGGGCACATGAAGTAGTTCTTCAAAGATCATTTCTAGCCTTGAGTCCTTACCACCACGTGTTCTTGCCACCCTGACTGAGACACTTCCCCCATGCCTTCCCCTACTGTGATGGATCGGGAGCCTCTGAAATTTGGATCCAAAACGATCCCTTCCTCTGTTATGTTGTTGCTGTAAGTATTTCCATCACATCTATGAAGAAGTAACTAACATGGTGGCCACGAGGGTCACATGGGAGGTGAATGATAGGAGGAGAGTCAGCATATTAAGAATCTGGGTTTCTATCTCAGGTCACTGTGTGGACGGTGGGTTACCCTAAAGAGAAAAATAAGAATGTCTTCATACCCTATGCTCACTGTTGTATACAATGAGATTTAATGCTACAAGCTACTTTATAAGTAAGAAAGGACTGGAAAACCAGTGCTAAAGAACACATCGGCAAGGACCACTGCTGTATTTGTCTAAAGTCCTTATTTCAAAAGTAAATAATTTTAAGAAGTATCCATCAACTTAAATGTTTATCACAGAAGCTTTCCTTATGTGGATAAAAGACAAAAAGCAAAAAACAAAAATCACAATCCAGAGGATCTGATTCAGTATCATGTTGTTTCTTTGTACAGAGATTTATAGAGAAACTTGTTAAAAATATTGACTGTGGTCTTGACTGAAGGAATCTATTTATATCTGGTTAAAGAGAACAGCAACTAAAATTCCCCCAGAGCATTGGTGGTGTGGACAGGGCTGGCAAACACATAAATCAGAACTTCCCCCCTGCTCCCGATTCAGTGAGATAATGCATGAGCCGGAAAAGCAGGGAAGGATTTATTATGGTCCTAAATCTCTTCCTAACTTGGCTGGTGTGTGAGTCTTGAGTCTTAGAACACAAAGAATATTACAAACAGCCTATGCTTTTTTTTTTTTTCAGAAAGTCCACTGTAGCAAACAAATCCTGATACATAGGAACCTATTGAGAAAACTATTGTCTAGTAACAATTTATAAGTATGTAAGCATGAAGTGGAAGTATTTGAAAAGCAGGCATTCTCATTGAAGAGATTCTGAGGGTTCTTTGGGGAGCTCTCCATTAAGAATTGTGAGATCTGTATTTGACATGTTTCTTAGTTCCTTTATCCAACGCTTGAGTTTCTTCTTCAGATTGTTGAGAAAGGCCCCAAGGGTTACATGAAATAAATATTTTAGACTGTAGTGCAAGAGGATTTATATTGTGGTTATCATTTGAAATAGGATCCACTCAGGTTTTTATTAGAGTTACAAAATGAGCAATAACATTGTATTCTCATTACTGGCTCATTAATAGTTAATTCTCTAGTTATGCACCGAGCTGGTTTTAATTTAAGTTGTTGTCATTTTAACCATTAATTAGTACTATTTATGCTCACTCAGTCATTGATTGAAGGTCAAACTATTTATGTATTGCTGGGTAGTGGAGTGTTGAATAAAATACACACAATCTGTTGAGGCAGTCAACTATACATGCAAATAAACACATCGTTAAAAGTTGTCAAAAGAGCAATGGAAGAACAAGACTGAGGAACAATGACAGGAGACCAAGGCATCTCATTGTGTTGTGATCTGAACAGCAGAGAAAAGCAACGTGCGGTACAGCCTGAAATGGAGGAAGAGTTGGTCAAGCAAAGGCTTGGGAGAGAATTTCCCCAAAGGGAAGAGAGCATTGCTAAGGCTATGGGGTAGGAAGCATCCTCAGGGAGGAAGTGAGAGAGCTGGATGAGGAAGGGGTGCTGGAATGGAAGGAGCCCATCTACCAAGGGAGTGCTTAGGCATACAAAAGATCTTGAATTTTAGCCTGTGTGAAAACAGGAAGCCATTGTTATTATTTTAAAGTGGAAAAGTGTTATGGTCTGATATTCAAATTTTGTGATTTAGGATAAAAATAAGTTTCTCAGTGAACTTAAATTGACATGACATATGTCACTTGTGTTGTAGGTTTGCATCCCTTGAAAGACTCCATACATTTGTCTCACCTGCTTACAAAGTAGCGGGTACTATTTCAGTAGCCACCAACATCATGTCAGTATTCCACTAAATTTACATTTTGGGATTAGCACTCCACACAGCACAAGCAAATAAGAAAATCCTCCTAATGGATAAAACAGGAAAATGATATAAAACATTTGGGGGATCAAATATACTAAACTAGGTGGTAGTTAGGGAAAATGTAACTAAAATAACATATTTCGAAAAGCTTATATTTGGTGATAGAAAATGCCCAGTAGGCATTCACATCCATTGTTGGCGATATATTTATTGTGCAGATAGCTTCGTGGCGTCTGTCAAATTTGGCTACAATGATAAAAGTGTGTAACCTATAACACAGAAGTTCCATTTTCAGGCCTCAACTCCAGGGCTTTACCCCCCCCCCCAACACTGCATTGTAAAATGTGTTAAAGCCTATCAATGAACGCTTATACTGTAGCACATCCACATTTTGGGGACACCTAATGGTATCTAGATATTATGAGTTAGCTATGTCTTAGGAACTTAGAGTAAGCAAGGTGTAAACAGAGCAAGCTATGAAAGGTTACATGTGATACGATTCTCTTATGTTAAAGGCCTGTCTACACACAATAAAGCTACACTTTTATAGGTACACATGTGTGTAAAGACACAGAAGCAAATTGCATAGGGAAATTTCTTTAGTGTTTGCTATTTTAGTTTCTTATAAAGTGGTAAAGTCATTTATTTTTAAATCCTTGGCCATAATGAAATGACTTACCTGGACCTAGGAAGGTATAAGATAATCTGCTTCTGTGTGCTGGGTCATAACTCTGACCTTTAAGGGGTACCTTAGGGTTTCTACAACTGTGATGAAACACCATGACCAAAATAACTTGCGGAGGAAGGGTTTATTGATTTATACTTCCACATCTAGTTCATCATTGAAGGAAGTCAGGGCAGGATCCTGGATGCAGAGGCCATGGTGGAATGCTACTTACTGGCTTGTTCTTTCTTCTCTGATGACTTTAGCTTGTGGCAAGTTGACATAAAACTAGCCAGCACAAACTGACCCCTTGTCAACTTGACACACAAGCATATCACTATTAAGCCTCAACCTATCCTTTCTTGCTCATCCCCCGAGACCACACTTTAATATAAACACCACAATGTAAAACATTTTACAAACTTCAAAAGTCCCAAAGTCTTGCAAATTCAAATACTTTCATAGTTCATTATCTTTTAAACTATCTAAAATTTCTCTTAAAAACCAAAGTCACTTTTAAAACCAGAATTAACTCAACTGTTGGTTTCTATAAAATTAAAAATAAGTTAAATACTTTCTTATTTCAAAAGGGAAGAATCAGGGCATAGTCACAATCGTGCCAATGCCAAACCAAAACTCCAATGGGGTAAATCACTCAATGTCCAGTATCTGGGAGTCACTGATGTTCTTCAGGGCTCCTCCAAAGGGCACAGGACACTTTCTCTGGCTCTGCTTACTGCAAACACACGCTGTCTCCTAGGCTCTGGCTGGCCTCACTCCACACCTGCTGCTAGCCTTGGTTGTTGTTATCCCATGGGTTTTCTTCGGGTAACTCCAGTCCTGCCACACAGTCCAGTTGCTCAGTTGCTCTCTGTGACCCTTCGTGCCTGCAAAACCAGTACCACCTGGGTGACTCTTACACTACCAAGTTCCGTTGCAGGCATAAAGTATAATATTGGTCACATCTGGAGCACAGCTTCAATGTGTTGACTCTAAGGAAACACTTCTCTGAAGATTCCACTTGCATGATGCTGGTCACCTCTGTAGCTGGAAGTTTTCCTGTGCCCCTCCAGGTCCCACAGCTGCTTGGCCTAAGTAAACACACAGAGGCTTATATTAATTACAAACTGTAGACCTATGGCTCAGGCTTCTTACTAGCTAGCTCTTACAACTTAACCCATTCCTATTAAACTATGTTTTGCCACTGCATCATGGTTAGTCACTGCTAATTTCTCAGTGCCACCTGACCAGCATCAATTGTCCTAGCAAAGCAAAGATTTTACTTCATTTGTCTTGGTATCTTGTTGACCTTCAGCCCCAGCTAACCAGAACCACAGATTCTTAACTCAAAATAGCAAACAGTCATTGAGAGAGTTGCAAACTTCCCTCTGATCAAGAGACAGGCTCTATTTTCTTCATTTCTCTCAATATTCTTATCTTCCAAGCTCCCACCGAACAGCCCACCAAGCTGTGAACACCAAACAGCCCAGAGTTCCAAAGTCCTTCTGTAATCCTCCCCAAAACAATGTGGTCAGGTGTGGGGGGCCGTTCTCGGGTTCCTCGTGGCTTTACCCAGCTGTGGGGGGCCGTTCTCGGGTTCCTCGTGGCTTTACCCAGCAGATCCACATAGAGGATGATTAGGACCACGGGCCTGAGTGCAGGTGTCTGAGATGGTCTGCACTTGGCTGTGCTGGGGGAGGAGGTCATTTGCTCCACCCCCTTGGCGTCTCTATAAAAACCCTGGGGCAGAGACAGTCGGGGCCCGTTGGAAAAGGTTCCAGGCCCTCTCGAGGCTATCCTTTATTTTCTATCTGTTTATCTCCGCGATATTCTCCGCAATAAATCCTTCTATCTAATATTTCCTGCTGTCCACACTCAAGAAAACTCTGGGAAGCTGTGGGGGTGGTGGGTAAACGCCCCACAGTCAGGTCTGTCACAGAGATCCCCCACTATACTGGTACCAAATTTTGTCTTAGTTACTCTGACCTTTAAGGGGTACCTCAGGGTTTCTAATGCTGGGATGAAACATCATGACCAATGCAAGCTGGGGAGCAAGGGGTTTGTTTGGCTTACATATCCACATCTAGTTCATCATGGAAGGAATATAGGGCAGGAACCTGGGGACAGGAGCTGATGCTCCCTCCTCTCTGATGACTCTAGCTTGTGTCGAGTGGACATAAATCAGGCTAGCACAAGGGACTCAAGGTTGGCTGTGTGGATACGGCTGACTTTTTAGATATTGTCTTAAACAGTTTCAATTTTTAAGAGAATTATTTGCTAAATTAGTATACATGGTTTTCCATTCCATGTAGTGCTCAGATTAAATTATAGTTATCTTGAAATTGCATTTTATTTCAAGCCCTACTAATGAAACCTTCCTGAAGATATTGAACAAAGTTATACATCTTCTAGAATTTATTATGTATCTCTTATCGACTTCTCCTGCTAGCTTTTCCAGGGTGGGCATCTTGCTAATTGGCACCAGCACAGTGGTCAGCCTCCTCTCAGACATGTGCCTGGCATTTCCCAGGCTTTGGCTCAGCAGTTTCTCTGAACTTTCATCCTGCAGGATACACAGGTGCCCTGTGTGAGATGGACATAAATGAATGCAGTAGCAACCCCTGCCAACTTGGGGGTGAATGTGCCGAACTGTCCTCAGAGGATCTGTATGGACACATTGCTGGCCTGCCTTCCTCCTTCAGCTACCTTGGAGCTTCAGGCTATGTTTGTATCTGTCAGCCTGGATTCACAGGTGAGGCTAATGAAATGAGAAATGACTCCTTGTGTTTCATGGCAGAGAATGGATGCAACTAAATGGCTGATTAGAAGTAAGACTTGGGCTGTGTAAAATCTGGTGCCATGGCACAAAGGGTCCCCCTTGTGGGCATGAAAAATACCTTGGATCACATGTAACTCCTTAACTCATGGGGGAAATGTAAAGAATGGGCGTGGAAATGAATAAAATGGGAACCATTTTACTGAGAATTGCTGACCATTTCAAGTTCTTTACTCTAGAAGTGACTGAATTTGAGAATTTTTTTATAGTTTATTCATATTTGCTGGCCAAGTTATTATAGTTATGTATATGTACACAAAGAACAATTATCCAGTTTCAAATAATCTTGCTCAACTGTTCTGCAGCTAAACTCAGTTAACTCATCAAACTTCAGCGGCTACTCTTTCTTTGGAAGCACCTTCTCTAAACCCCAAGGCCATGAGTGTCTATTTTCCACTTAAAGGAGGCGTTTGTATCTATTGTGTTTTATGAAACTTTCAGAACTTTTGAAACAGCCCCTCAAATTGTTAATAAGTAGTGATTTACCCACAGCTGCTAGATACCAAAGAGAAAGATAATCACAATCTAGGCATCTACCCCATCTTTTTCTCCATAGACTAAATATGTGTTTTGGGAAATACTTTAACTGCTGTTGAGAACGTCTGGGAAAAGCTTATGATGAATGGAAACAAATGAGGTCCACTTGCACCTAGGAGTCCCTTGATTTTACTATCTCATGTTTGAAGATGATGGACTTTGATTTTGGATGGCCCTTTGGTCTGGTTGCTATAGAAGCTTTGTCTTGTGGCAGCATCAGGATATATTACCTGATCAATTTCTAACATGCATGCTTTTACCTTAATTTTCAAAGCGTATGAACATAAATCTTGTGATGTGTCTTATTTTTCTATCATGTTGTCATGTAGAAATCAATATGAAGTTTAAACATGTAGGTTTGTCTGTAATATATTTATGTAGTTACCTCACCCTTAAAATATTTCATTATCTCATTTCCATTTCATACTTTTATTTCCTTTCAAACTTATATGATTTTGGTATATTGATGCATTATGCAACTATTTTGCATTCTTCTTGGAACAAAGTAGTGATTATATTTCAAGGATCCCAAATATTAAGTTTTGGATTACAGAAAGGAGATTCAATAAGAGTGAGAAGCCATTGTTCTATTGCCTTATCAGAAAAACAATATGGCTGAACAAGAGATAGAATGCTCTGGAAAGGTTGGATTTAATTATGGAAAAGAATGAGTGTATGAGTTAAAATGTCCTAGCTGCCCCCAGTTTCTGTGGATGAATGAATTAGTATTTTTTACCATGTGAACTCCAAACTTGTGTTTTGGAAATCATCAATCTTCCCCCCAAGGTGATTCAATGATAAAGTCCTCATTCTTTTGCACAGTGAGCCAGTGGAGAAGGAGAGTGGAGTATCTGTGGCTTTTATAGGCCAAGTAATGACCAACCCTTCTTCCCACGTTCATTGGTCAAAGTTCACTCATAAACTACATTTAACTATACAAAGAATGAGAATCATTCCCTACTGCGTGTCTGAAACAAAGAAAGCAATTTCCATGAGCAAGTGTTCACTGTGAAACGACAGCCAGACATGGTGGGATGAGGTACAAGCTGACACTGTTTACTTCTGCCATTCCAAGTCCCACTTTCAGTGCTAATTTATTTTACTTTTCTTCCAGCTTCTTAAATCAACCCCTTTAGATAGCAATCACACACTGTTTTAAGAAAGAAGGGAAAGGCTCACGTACAATTTGCCAAGTTCCCCCAAGGAAACCTTTTGTATTTCCACCAGCAGTATGTGAGTGATTGGCTTCTTCAAATTTCATTAGTCTTTGTTGGCATTGTTAAAACACTCTCTGTTCTGATAGATATCTAGTGATATCTCATTACATTTTGAATTTCCATTTATTTAATGACTAGTGATGTTGAATAGTTGTCCCTGTGCTTATTGACACATGTCTAAGCAAAATGGCTCCATGACTTCACAGCGTTTCTTCTTAAATTATTTGTCTCTTGATTAATTTCTACCACATACAGACTGTAGGCACTTTTATTGCTAAGTTATACCTTTTGAAGTTGCACTTAGTATTTAATTTTCTTTACAATGATTGTAAATAGCATTATATTTTAACTTCCATTTCTACACATTCGCTGTAGTATTTAAGTGGAAGGACTCCTGCCTGGGTCTTTCATCTTGGGTCTTGGGCTCACAATGCTTCCTTACCAAGAAACAAAGGGTGCTGTGAACCCCTACTCTGCTATTGTTGAATAGAGCTCTCCATATGTCAATAAGCACACTAGGTGATTGTATCCATGCAAGTTATTGCTAATTTACTGTCAAATTTAAGTTTATGTTGCTGATAGCATTGTCTTGTCTTTTTTTTAATGACTTTAGAATTTGTAATGATTTCCGTTTTATTCCTGGTTTCATTATTTTGCATCTTCTGGTTTTTTTTTTTTTTTTTCCATCTTCTTATATGTATTTATCAATTTTGTTCCTTTTTTGTTTGTAAAGATTTTTTTGCTTAATTCATTTTTCTGCTTTCAATTTTGTTGGGGTTTGCTCTTTATTTGGCTCTCCTTTCTGCTTTCTTTGAGTTATTTGCTTTTCGCCTTCTAATATGAGCATTTAACAATATAAAATAGAAAACTTACTCTCATTACTGTCCTAGGAGCATCCCACACAGTCATGTATGTGCACTTTTTCATTTTATTTCACCTTTCCTGTACATTTATAAAATTTACTTTGGGTATTTCTAAGTGTGTAATTCTGTCATTCTGCTATTGATTTATAGTTTTATTCATCAGGATTATAGAACACATTCTATGATTTCAAGTATTTCAAAATTTGTTCAGGTTTGAATGTATCTTGGTGCCTGTCTTTAGATTTCTGAAGACAAAGGCACTCTCTGTGTTACTGAATATGAATTTCTATGTATATCCACTAGCTCCTGTTGATTGTGTTGCCCACATATTCTGTACCTTTACCAATTTCCTGTCTGGACAGCTTACTACTCACTTAGAAGATAGACTTGAAATCCCTGCCTACAATGGCAGATTTGTGTTTCTTCTTTCTGCTCTAACAAGTTTTATTTCCTGTATTTTTGAGGTTTTGAGGCTCTGTTGTTTGGCGCTCATTTTAAAGTCATTGTCTCTCCATGGGGACTGATCCTTCTGCCATTATACAATGCTCCTCGTCTGGTGTATGTGTTTAATTTCACATCTGCTTTATGTAATATTACTGTAACCACCACTGAGATTTTAAAAATTAGGTTTGCATGTTATGTTTTTCCCTACTTTTCTATTCTTGACCTACTTGTGCCATTGAATTTGTGGTTCCTTGTAAACAGCACATTAAACAACATGTTATTGGGTTGCTTTTAAATTTTTATCTCTGCCTTGTGGTTAGTATATTTAGATCATTTGACTTTTTAGTATATTAGCGATAATATAATCTTTGCTTTCTGGTTGATTGCTGTTTCCTTCATGACCTCCTGTGAGTTACTTGACAAACTTTTAAGATTCCATCTTGATTTTATTTATCATGTGTTACATAAATTTTATGTTCATCATGTGCTTATCTTATCAGTCCTCCACTGCTCTGAGGTGAAGTACAGAAATGTTACATCTACTTAGATCCTTTCAGTGTCCTGTCTTTAGGGTATCGTTGCTTAGAGGATCAGATGATGTTACAATTTTGATTTTAATCACTAATGTGATTTAGAAAAATGATATTGTTCTTTATTTTTTTCTTCCTCCTATGGCCTCAAAATTCTTCTTTGTTCATTTTTTTCTGTTCACTAAAAAGCTTCAAATTTTAAGGGTGACACACTGTTAGTGACAACATCTTTTATTTTTCTTGTCTGAGAAAGACCGACTGTCCACTCATCCTAGAAGGAGAATTTTGTTAAATACAGAATTCCTTATAACAGTTAATTGGATTTTGAAAAAGTGTATATTACCTTCTTCTGAACTCTATAGTTTCTTTTTAATGCAATACTTTTAAATTACTCTTTGAGAATTTCAAGCATGAATACATTGTATTTTGATCATATTCACCCTCCCACTCCAACTCTTCCTGGAGGCCTTCCTCAACATGTCTCAGCTAATTTCATGCCCTGTCCCATCCCTCTTAAATCACTAAGTAAATCCATGCTATCCATATGCACTTTGGTATGAGCTATGAACTAGAGCATGGTCAATCTGCCAGAGGCCATGTTCCTACTGGAAGCTGACTCTCTCTAGTAGCAGCCATAGACTGTCAATAGCTATTCAGCAAGGGATTGGGGCTCATGTACCCCTTTTCCATCAATGCTGCAATGTTAGCTGGCTTGATCTTGTGTAAGTCTTGTTCAGTTAACGAAAACTCCTGTGTGTTTAGGAGGGAAACAGTCCTGTCTTATCCAGAAAATAGTGTTCTACCCCAGTCCACTCTGACCTCTGACTCATATTCTTTTTGACTGCTCATCTGTGATGTTCCCTGAGTCTTGGGGAGAGAGTTGGTGAATTTATATATCTCATTTAGTACATAGTATTCCCTTGCTCTTCATTGTTTATACTTTTATCAGTTGTAAGTCTCTGTATTAATTACCCTTCACCACATAAAGAAGATTATCAGATGAGGACTGAAAGCCATGCTAAGCGAAGGGTAGAAAGACACATATTTTTAAGAGAGTTTGCTGCTGGATAGTAGCAGGCTCACCCTGAGCCTGTAAGTTTTCCAGATAAGAATTCTTGGCAGACTTTACCATGCCAGGCATGATTTTCCTTCTGTGAATAGGCCTTAAATCCAATCAGAAAGCAATTGGTTATCTTTATGACATTTACACCAACCACTATTGCACCAATTGCCTTATTTTGTTAGGCTGTTCAATGTAGCTTGCAGAGTTTACAGCTGGGTAAATTGTTGATGACTATTCTCCCCCAGCAGCCTGCATAGTACCTTCCTGAACTATGAAAGCTATCCAAAGTGGAAGCTTCCAAATCAGCACCAGCTTTATTCTACATGTCTTGTGACCAAAGTGAGTGGTATCTTGTAACACTAAGGATGTTTGAAAATACACAGTTTTATAAGCTTCCTGAAAAAAAAAATATACATATGTAAGGATTCAAATGGAACTACTATACTTAGGGGATTAATATTCCTCCCAGAAGCCAAATAAAAACCTAGTGCCAACTATGGGATACCTCCTCTTAAGTTGGTGAGGGTTGTCTCAGAAACCCTCCCCCAAATATAGGGTATTGTCACAGTTCTTGATTGTATTCCATAACTTCTAATGAGACACCTTCAGCCCTTTAGGCAGTGTTTCCTGTAAGTAATACATCATTTCTAGCTGGTTTCTTTGTTTGTCTTGAGTTTCAGTTTTGCTTTATTTTTCCTTTTTTTCCCTCTAGTTTTCAGAAGTTAATTTATGATGTACTTTCATGTTTCTGCATTTGAGTTTATCCCTCCTTTGATATACTCAGTATGCCAACAAGCTTTTTGTTGCTATGACAACCAGTTGTGATCAGTCCATTACACAGGAAAGTTTATTTTGGTTCATAGTTTCAGTGGTTGTAGTCTATGATGACTTGGTCCCATTATCTTTGGTACTGTGATGAAGGAAGACATTACGCTGGGTAGTGTGTGGCAGAGGAGGCTGCTTCACTTTACGGTAGCAAAAAAATTAAAAAGCAAGGGAAAAGGAGAAGGTAGGAAGGACCCTAGGGTTCTGTACAAGGCAGTATCCTCAAAGGCCAAATTTAGTTTCTCTAGCCCCCACCCCCTAAGGTTTCCCTCACATTGCAATGGGCCACAGAACAGTGAATATGCTTTTAACCTGCAGGCCTTCGGCAGGTGGATGTTCATCCAAACCATAGCACTCAGATTTTCAAATCTTTGGGCTTTTGTTTTTGATCAGATTTTGTGAAAATTTTAGACAATTTTTCATTGAATAGTCTATCAACTCCACATTCTTTTCCTACTCCTAAAAAATAATGCTTTATCTTTTAATATTAATAAATTTTATATCTTTTGCTGTTTTTATAAAGCTTCTAAATTCCCTCCCTGCCTCTACTGTTTTCATTCAGACTGGGCAAATTCTGTTGTTTTTGTAAAACAACAAAGTAATTCCCCCTTTCATCTCTTTTTTTATTACTCTATCCAAAGAGTTATTTCTTCCATTGTCTTTGGTAACTATTCAATTTCCACTAATGAGTGCTGTGTTTCTAATAGTCAGTGGTGTTCTTGATTATCTCATACTGCTGAATTCCCAGTGGTCTCTGCTGGTGGCCCTTGTGTGGTTAGTAATTATTTCTTTATTGGTGAGTTTAGAATGTGTGTGTGTGTGTGTGTGTGTGTGTGTGTGTGTGTGTGTGTGTACGTATACATATCATAAAATAGTAAGATTCTATATGGCTTTCTGAAGTCTTTAGTGTTAACTATCCCTCTCTATTTCTGTGTTGTGATGAGCTTCCCCATGCCACAGGAATGTGGAACACATCTCTTGATAGTATGGAGGAGTTTCAGGGTTGCTGAGGTAGTAAAAAGGATGCCCAACTGCTAGTAAGGCTCCCCTACCCTACTAGAAACACTCTGTATCCAGGAGCCCATGGAAATGGGAATTGTGCTGTAACACTGGCCTAGCACATGATGGTCCCTGAATGGTTAGAAGGTGTTTCTTCTTTTGGAAGGGCTGGAGTTAAACATCCACAAGGACAAAGAGACTTCTATGGCTACGCAAATATTGTAATAGGCTTCTCCTTACCACTGAAAGACAGAGAACATGGAACTGTAGTATAGTCCCTTTTGCTAAGGTCTTCCAGACTGAGGGATCTGGTAGAGGTGAGGGCATTTCACAGGTTGTTGGGGTAGAAAAAAGACACAATCAGACAAGTAGTAGAGAAAATATATTTGTGTTCATGCTGCCAGACAGAACTTAATGGAAATTATAAGAACCTGAATGGCTCAATAAATTAGTATTTATTTAAGTGCATGCGTTGTGTATGAAAATTGAAAGAGGCTCTGTGTTTTGCCCCTGAACTATCCCTCTCCAAAGTGAATTCGAAACTCTTGACTTACATTTTAAGTGTTAATGGTTCATTTTGCCTCCTCAAAATAAAGTTATATGAATAGCTTTAACAAGTTTCCAAACTGTTTCCTAATGAAATCCCAGTTTCAACTGTAACTCTGTCTCACCAACCCCAATTAGCATCTATTCCAAAGAAGAGGAGCAGCATTGGCATCTCTGGAAAGTGGCTTCTGAGGCTGCTTCACCCATCTGCTCTCTGAGTAGAAAGAACTGAGGTGGGCAGCAGGGGACCGTGAACATCCTGGCGTCAAACCTATAAGCAGGGTTCTTTACAAAACACCCGATGAGTGCCACCTGGCAGAGTGACTGCACACAGAGCCCTGGGGCTCAGGTTCACCTGCTTTAAACACACTGTTGCTAAAAATGTATTCATTTTTCATTAAAAATTAGAGCCTGAGCCCATGTGAAAATTAATTCTTGTTCTTTTACCTAAGTCCAACTAAAACAACCATATAGGACCAAACATCATCAAGAGCTTTGCATACACATGAAGGCTTATGATGTAGGAAGTATCACCTGGTCAAGTAAAATTTCCAATAGAATTTGTTCATCTGCTGACAACATCTTAGGCTCATTGTTCTTAGAGATATTTTTTTTCTTAAAATTAGAACTTGGGAATATGGATTCTAAGTGACTTGAATATATTGATTGATTGATTAATTGATTGATTGATTTTTGAGTTATGCAGCCCTGGCTGGATTAAAATTCGCTATGCAACTGTGTAGACCAGGTGGGTCTTGAACTCACAGAGATCTGCCTGCTGCTGCCTCCCAACTGAAATTGAAGTGTGAGCCACTACAACTGGTCCTACTGAACAGATATTTTATACATGTACAAAAACATAATTCTAAATATAAAACACTGCAGGCAAAAGTATAATCAAGTCATAAAATAGGATCTAAAGCTATTTTTTTCTAATTTAAATTCTGTCACAGTTTTTCTTTTCTTTAACTTTATTTCGTGTGTGTGTGTGTGTGTGTGTGTGTGTGTGTGTGTGTGTGTGTAGGATAAATGAATAAATATGTAATTGATTGTAAAAGTGTACAACTCTAAGTGATGTTCCATGGCTTCAGCATGGACATTCTAACTGTACAGAAGGTAACTGGAATGGATAAAGTTTGGAACTGGGCAAGTGAATGGCTACCTTGATCTAGCTGTGTTATATCTTGAGTTCACTACAATCAAGTGACTTTATTTAACTAGAGGATTAGGGACCAAACTTTGTTTCACTATCCTTATTTACTTAAAAAGGAGTTTCACTAGCTCTACCCACTTCATTTGCTTTGGCTGTACCATGAAAATTAATTCTATAAGCAAAACTCCTGACACTGTGTATAAGTACATTTCTTTGTGAAACTTTTTTTGTCTTTCTATGTTTTCTGTAAAAATTAGGATGGGTGTATCAACTCTTTTTACACAGATTAATTTTGAAAAGCATACATACTGAATGATTACTGTCCATCTATAAAAATATGAAAGTAAAGGGAGAGAAAATTTCAGTGGCCATGATTTAGAAAACTAAATACATGGGGAGAGGGGGTAGATAAATTGGTGAGACCAGATAACAGAGTCTGTAAACATGTTGTTGAATACCTTGGCCACTTAATCAGGTGAAAATTCTAATGTCAACTTAAAGCCACTCTAGATAGGGGAAAGATTGTGAGTAAATAATCAGCAGGCAGATGCCAACTCTGAGATCCACGCATTCACCAACAAATCTGAGAAAATAATTATTTTTCTTAAAAACAAAATCATACATCCCTGACAAAGCCTTCTTCTGTGGGAAGTCCATAACTCAAGTCTCAGCCATCCACATTATCATACCGTAGGCATTGCCTTCAAGACTGAAAACCTGAGCTGTGGATGTTTTATACAGTGGTTTTGTTTTTGTGTGACAGATGGGGTCACCCACACTTTAAAGAGCTTTAAGGAAGGCAGTAACCACAGCAAGGTGCTTGTTAGAGTGAAAAGCTGAAGAAACTTTTCAAAGACAAGCCTGAGGATCCTGGGAATTGTGCTCTCAGAAGATCATACTACAAGCCCTCATTAACTAAGTTGCCTGCTCAGAACCCATCCTGACATTTCTTAAAGTTGTCTTTAAGCATGTTAGTTATTTATAGAAACAGTATTAACTTAACCTTCAGTTCTAAATAGCCATTCTGTAGCAACTGTTTGTTAGCAGAATTTTTCTGACATTAACACAGGGCACATCCTAGAAGCACCTGCTTCATGCTGCATCCTCTCCACACTACAATATATGTAGTCATCAGGTCTCAGTCCAAGGATAAGTTTTCAAAGCCACTTCTCTTATTGAGTTATTGGATATCTCTTTCCTAAAGCATGTTTTGATAGACCTTGTGCTAATTAGCTTTAATAGGAATAGTATTGGTGCATAAAAAAGGAAAGAAAATTTAAAAAGAAAGAAAGAAGGGAGGGAGGAGAGAAAGAAGGAAGGGAGGCAGGCCTGGAGGGAGGGAGAGAGGGAGGGAGAGAGGGAGGAAGGGAAAGAAATACCAAAAATAATCAACTTTTAATAGAAAAGGTTTGTTTTAGGTTTCAGTTAGTGAAAGCCTTATTGTGTTGGTCCTTGGTCAAGCAGCATATCACAGCACATTCCTCAAAACTGATCACCTCAGGACCAAGACGTGAACAAAGAAGCAAAAGTGGAAGATGTTCAACCCTGTAACAATTTCTTTGTGTCTATGACCAGCTCACTTAGATTGTCACTTAGAGAGACTCACATTGTCTCTCTAATGTGTTTACCTAGCAGGACAATCCTGGTTAATCTTACTCTTCCAACTTCTCTACACCTACAAGCAATCTGAATGTGAGTGGAGAAAAAATCACAAGGCTTACACTGAACCAAGTGTTGCTTTAAATGTGTGACCCCAACAGCACCAAGGGACTTTTGTCACCAGACAAAAGAGTTCTGCTTTTAAAGATGTCCATTAGAACTCTTCACCTTAAGTTTCTGACATTTCTCCCCTTTTTGTTGCTCTAAATTGATTTTTCTTTCTTTCTTTCTTTCTTTCTTTTGGGGGATTTTCAAGACAGAATTACACTGAGATAGTTCTTGAACTCACAGAGATCCACCTGCCTCTGCCTCCTGAGTACTTTGATTAAAGATGTGCATGCCACAGCCTGGATTGGTTATTGTTTCTAATCTTAGAGAAGAAAAACAACCACCTTGGGTTTCCTCCAACAAATGTATCAATCATTTATTTTGTTCTCTTTGCATGCTCATAAGCCATCCTGTCACTGCTCTGTGAATGCTGGCAAAGCAAGTATCTGCAACAAACTACCTGATAAAATCAGCTTATGGGAAGAAAGACTTATTTTAGTTCACAGGTCATGGATATAGACCGTCATGTCAGAGCAGGCACCGTGGTTGCTGCATAGAGAACTCCCCTGGAAATGAGTTTGGATATAAATTCCTCAGGGCCTATGCACCAGAGAACCACTACTCCAAGTTAGATTCTATCCCCTAAAGCCTCCCGAAATAGTGCCACCTACTGGGGGACTTTCTGTTTAAATTTGTGAACCTGTGAGACATTTCATAGTCAACCTATAACATGCACCACATTTATGTCAATTACCCCTGTACTCAATTTCCACAGAACTGGCATCACATGCACTTGGCAAATTTGTGTCACAACCGAGGAAAACTGAGTTGAGGAGTTTGGTTTCAGGTAGGCAACCTATTTTTTTTTTTACCCACACAGAGACACAAATCACTCCTCAAAGTTGCTTGTTACAAAGCCAACCCCAGTAGACTGCCAAGGTAATTGCATTTTGGAATTCCTAGCAAGACTTACAGGGTTGCACAAGGCCCATGATGAAGATTGCCTCTTCTAGCAATGCATCCCTTGACCCCCACATTATATGACAATGACATTCCATGTAATATTGTACTCATTCTGACTGGCAAAGGTCTGTTCAATCAGACTAATGCCATTATTTAAATAAGTATGTTATCAGATAACTATAAACAACAAAATTAGGTTAGCTTGTAGTGTTGATTTCAACTCTATTCCACAGGACTCAACTTAGAAAGTTAAAATTACCCTAAACACACTAATGGGTCATATTTCAGATAACCAGAATGTAGTCAAAAGTCAGTGTTGCCCATTAGATGCACAGAATAAGGACAGTACTAGTAATCTCTGAGGCAATATATGAGCAATCCTAACTAATAGGTTTTCTGTAGGCCAATAATAAGTTTCTCTGCCAATGCAGTAAGGCAGATGGAGCCAAACTAAAAAGTAAAAGAACAAATTTATTTGAGCAAAGCAACTCCTGGGTGAGTTCTCTAGTCCCAAAGATTGAGGCTGGAGAAGTCATGCACCTGAACTAAAGCAGGGAGGTTATATAGCCTATAGGCAAGGGGTGATGACGTGTCCACCACATTCTAGGTTTGTGGCCAAGTATAACCAAAAACTGAACTCTTTAGACAGAGACTTGAGCTGCTAACAACTTCAGGGGAGGAGCTGCCGTAGCCACTAAGAATATGGAACTGGGCTTTTTGGTGCTTTTTCTTTGTTGGAGATTCCCTGAGAGGGTGGGGTTTAGAGAGAGAGAGAGAGAGAGAGAGAGAGAGAGAGAGAGAGAGAGATGGGGCTTCTCAAACATGCAGGAGCAAGTTGGAGGTTCCAACGGAACACTAACCTGCAAAGTAGAGCTGCTTCTGTAGAGGGCACAAAGTAGAGCTGCTTCTGTAGAGAGCACAAAGTAGAGCTGCTTCTGTAGAGGGCATGAAGTCCTCATGCCCACAGATGGCATTAAGAAAGCCAGAGATGTTAAACATGCAGGCTTTTGTCTTTAATAGAAGGAGTTTACTTAGTAACCTGGTGGTCTTTGCTATCTGTTTGACAAGCTTCACTGGAATTACTCAGACTATTATGTTTATCTCAGACTCCTGAGCACTTTTTCTCAGACAATGGAACCCATTCTTATGAAAGAGGTCTCATATACTTTGCAAAAGAGTTTACTATCATGCTTATCCAAGACTCTTCCTCCCTAGACCCTTACCCTGAGTATTGTTTCTCAGTCAGTAGAATCCATTTTTTTATAATTGTTTTTTTTTTCAAGACAGGGTTTTTCTGTGTAGCCCTGGCTGTTCTGGAACTTGCTTTATAGATCAGGCTGGCCTTGAATTCATGGAGATCCATCTACCTCTGCTTCCCAAGTGCTGAGATTAAACGTCTGAGCCACCACTGCCTGGCCAATAAAATCTATGCTTATGGAAGAGGTCACCTATACTTTTCAAAGTAAACACAATGGTGTATTTTGTAAGGGAGTTTCAATGCAGTCATACCTTAAGCTTTGTCATGATAACTGTCATGGGGAAACTTTTTTCTAAAGTTGTACTGTGTTTAAACATGTCAGTAATAAACTACTCAGGGTCAGACTCTAGAAGTTTGAACCAACACCGGGTAAAGTCATGTTGAACTGGATTTCCTTCTTTCCTCATGCAGATTGCTACCCTGCCCATTGTGGCGCATGCAGGGATGCCTTTAACACAAAGAGCGGCTGTCCCCATACACAACACAAAGGGGAATACTGTACTCCAGGTTAGAATTTGTTAGGCTTGATTTAGCTCACTGCTATATTGGTTTGGTTAATTTGATGTATTGAATTGTTGCAGGACCAACTTTCACATGTGCACCCAAAGCTGC
This sequence comes from Peromyscus aztecus, assembly GCA_902168405.1. Classification (NCBI taxonomy): domain Eukaryota; kingdom Metazoa; phylum Chordata; class Mammalia; order Rodentia; family Cricetidae; genus Peromyscus; species Peromyscus aztecus. The sequence continues at coordinate 22,886 of CABHPQ010000986.1, read as the reverse complement.
TTAGGCATCAAGAGATGTGCATTCATTATGTTATTAAGACTGACATGAGCTTTTAAGGTACTGTTTGCACATATATATGGTTGAAAGGAAGGCAGATCCAGGAGCAATTGTAGATGGTGTTTGACTTGGAAGAATATCTTAGGATCAGCCAGCTTTAAAAAAGTTGTTCTGTTCCTTTAGTACATGGAGGCATGGAGATAGATGGCAGCTTTTTTTTTTAAGTTGCCAGCTTCAGCTCCTGATAGATTTACCTAGACAGCATCATTGTTTAGCTAGTTTGCAATGCTGAACCTGAAAAACAAAATGATTCTGTCCTTTCTAAACGCTCTGGGTTCTAAAGTGTTTTATCCTCTATTGTTGGGACAGTTCTTTTCCTTCCAATGCTAGGAACTCAGTGTGTTATAATTTCTTTAGCTTTGTCCTTTTGCCAATCATTTTCTCTGTACTAAGTCTTTCAGCCAGAAAAGACAAATGTCAGTGAAAAGAATTTACAGGGCCTGGGGTACATAGCCTAATAGTAGGTCACTGGCCTACCATATGTGAGGCATTGCAAAAAGTAAAATATACTAACCAAAGATGCATTATATGTTCCACCTTAGTAAGTTTGGTCATGTGGTGAAAGTGTATTCAACCAAATGTTCTTTATTTTTTTTAACTTTTTAAAAATTTATTCTTTATATCTTTTACATCATGTCTCCCAACCTCACCCATCTCCCTCCCCACTCAAAATAAAACAAAATAAATTTTAAGAGAAGAAAAAGGGGGAGGAAGAAAGGGCGAATCTTGCCGTGGAAGCTGCAGTGTGATACAGTGAATCACACTGTAAACCCCTTTATCCATACATTTTTTTAACATGCAGGCGTTCATCCCAAAGAATCATTAGTTTGGTTTGAGGCCCCTGGTCTCTGGTATATCATCAATGCTGGGCCCTCATTGGGACTCTTCTTGGACATCTCATTGCTGCTCTATGGTGAAGATCTTGCACCCCTGGGTCCACTGGACTGACCACCTCCACCCTCCCCACCATGCTCCAGCAGATCACAGATGGGGTGGATGTTGGAGTGGGCCAACACATAACCCTGGTTCTGGGCTTGTATAGTTGTAGGGTTGGTCAACCCGTCAACTCTCCCCTGTCTTTGCCACCAGGATCGACCCTCCAGCATTACCCAGGCTAGCTCACCCGTTGCAACCATGAGCAAGGGACAAGGCCATTTCTCCAGTTTTCATGTCCTCAGGGTCAGTTCTCCAACACCTACATCTTCAGGGCCAGCTCTACTGTGTTGCCCAAGCTAGGTGTAGAGATCACTCTCCAGAGTGCTGCAGCTGATGAGAAGCAGGAACTGCTCTCCCAGTCTTATAACCTCAAGGCCAGCTCTTCCATCTGCCTCAGTCTTTGATGGAGGGGGACATCTCTCCTCTGCCCATGACACAAGTGACAGATGAGTAATGTGGACAGCTCTCCCATGCTCACAACAACAGGGCTGGCTCACCACACCTCTGACAACTCTATTTTGCTACCCAGGTGAGGTGCAGGGCCTGCTCTCCCGAGTGTTGCAGCTGATGTGAGGGAATGGGTGTTCTTTATTTTTATGATGTAGAATCATGCTGACTCAATAGTAACTTCCAGGTAGTGGAGTCATAGTTAAGTTGTTTCTCTTAATTGCTATACAGTGTAGGATTGATGCCTCAAATTGCTGTCATCTTATCCTTTAGGGTAAAAAAACCTGTCAGGTCCATGACTGGTCAAAACAGAATAATACACATTCAAAATAAATGTTTATAGCCCCTTCCCCTTCTCATCTTGGTCATTTATTGGTCATTGGAGGTGGAAAATAGGAGATAAATCATTCCTGGCAATGGCCACATTGAATACGGTCTCTCAACAGTTTAGGTCTATCTAAAATTCTATACTGAATAGAATCACTTCGTTATCAGCACCATCTGTCACACTCTGAAAGCTTCCTGAGTCAACCACTGCAGATATGTTGTCTGCTGGATGAAGCCCCAAGGGTTGCTGCCTATTTCTACCATCATGTTCTTCCCACTGAGAGCAGAGTGAACAAAACCAATAAGCCTTGAATGCTACCCTCTGTCCATCAGTTTCATTCAGATTGACAAGTAGTACAGTGGGAGTCCCTTGCTTCCCTCACTGTCACCCATCTTCAGGAACGGGGATGTAGCTTTCATTAGAGTCCAGAGAATCTTATTTTGTCTACAAAACCATCCCAAAATTTCCTTTTATTTGCTTGTTTGTTTAAAAAAAAGTCACATCTCAATAAGCATGTCATCTTTGCTGCTAGAACTGTTGGTCTGAGATTTAATTTTATCTCATATATAAGCAAATCAGTTAGGCTGATGCTGTTTCTGGGTGTTTGGTCAGAGACAAGGGACACTATTAGTTTATTATTGCTGATAGCATGATTATCACATTTGAAGAGGTTCTTATTTTGTGTGGAGGTAGAGGCAGGAGGATCAGAAATTCAAGGCCATCTTGGCTATATGGTGAGTCTGAGGCCAGCCTGAACTATATGAAACCTTGACTAAAAAGAGGAGGGGCATACAGCCCCTGGTAATTTGCCCACACCTTAATAAATGTTCCCATACTCATGAGCACATGGACAGCACTAACTGGACTCTACATAATTAATATCAATGGCAATAAAATATGAAGTTAGAAGGGAGATGGAGTGGGCACTAGGTGCAGCTGGAAAAGGTAGTTGTGGGTGAATATGATCAAAACACATGATATAAATGCAGGACATTTTCAAAGAATACACTTAAACTACTGAATGGAAGCTTTGGATAAGTCTCAGGACTCTTGGAGGCAATATTAACCAAGTTTAAAAGGTTAGGAAAGTTTTTTCTTCTTAACAGTTAAAACTTTACTATGTCTTAGGAAGAGTCTTTCATCCTTCTAAACCAGATATAATTAGTTGGAGCTCAGAATTCTTGCTCCAATTATAGCCCATGCCAATTTTGATAAATTAAATTTTCTATTCCAATTGACACATCACAATTTGAAAAATGTGTTCTCTTTATTTCTGATTGATCCTCTGTTTTCAGAAGTGTGTAACACCTTCAGTTTCCCAGGTTACTTTCTTCCAATCAAGGACTTAAAGATTTGCAAAGAGAAAACTCAAATGTAATTAATGTAAGTGTTTCTATTTTTGTGGAAAAGCCTCAAGTTAAAATGAATTTTTTAAAAACCCAGTTGGGCCATTTATGATTTTATGATTATATTTTTCAATGGATTGCTTTACAGATACTGAAGTTATTCCTGGGAACATGATTCATATCGTTTGTGTAATAAAGTACTTGGTAGCTGTTCTCTACACTTGCTGCTACCTGCTGGCACTAGCTTTGAGCTAAGTGTGTATTTCTAGTGCGTAGCTTGTGACAAAAGTCACTTTACCTGTTGGCTGTGTTAGTAGATCTCTCCTTGTTGAATTAACTTCTCAAGACAAAGTCATACGATTGTGTCGACTATAACGAAGTTACTCATTTGTTTTTCTCCATTTTGACTTCCTTGTTTAATACCTTGTGTATGAACAAGGGGAAGGGGAGACAAACAGGATTGGCCTGTGCAGGTAGGCCTTTTGGGCACATGTGAAACTATCAGTATTTTCCAAGCATTACACAGTGATAATTCCCACCCAATTTGGGAAGATATTTCAAGTTGAACCAAACAAGAATTTCTGTTCTCCAAAAAGAAGCTTTTATCTCAAGTAAACTTACAGTTTAGGTCAATATATGTTTAATATTGAATTTTTCAGGTAGTGTTGTTGACATGTAATAAATTAAACTGATTCTGCCTTTGGTTTCTTTCTTTCTTTCTTTCTTTCTTTCTTTCTTTCTTTCTTTCTTTCTTTCTTTCTGTTTTGTGTTGAATTTTTTTTTCATTTTTTGAAAGAGGATTTCTCTGTGCAACAGCCCTGACTGTCTCAGAGATTTGCCTGCCTAGGCCTCCTGAGTGTTGGGATTAAAGGCGTGCACCACCAGACCTGGCAAACTTTTTTTTCTCTCTCTCATATATTATATCCTGACTGCAGTTTTCCCTCCTTCCTCTCCTCCCAGTACCTCTCCTCTCCCTCCAGATCCATGCCTCCCAGGGATATCAACCAATCATGGCATATCAAGTTGAAAGAAGACTAGGCACCTCCCCTCTTATTAAGGCCGAACAAGGCAACCTAGTAGGAGGAAAGGGACCTGAAAAGCAGGCAAAAGAATCAGAAACAACCCCTGCTCCCACTGTTAGGAATCCCACAAGAAAACCAAGCTAGATAACAGTAACATATATTCAGAGGGCCTAGGTCAGACTCTTGCAGGTTCCCTGATTATTGGTCTATGTGAGCCCCTGTTAGTCTATGTGAGCCCCTGTTAGTTAATTCTGTGGGGTTTTTTTTGTGTGTCCTTGACCCCTCTGGCTTCTACATTCCTTCCACCCTCTTCCACAGGATTCCCTGAACTCCAACTAATGTTTGGCTGTAAGTCTTGGGTCTTGGCATCTGCTCCTATCAGTTGCTGAATGAAGCCTTTTATCCTAGGTATCTGGGCAGTACAGCCTCTGGCTCCTGACCCTTCAGGCAGTATCAGGGGTGGGCTCCCTCTCATGGACCTCGAGTTGGACCAGTCATTGGTTGGCCACTCCCACAAGTTCTGCACTCAAAGATCCAATTTTTTTTTTAACAAAATTATAGAAAAAAAATTCTAACCTTAAGAAGGACATGCCTATAAAGGTACAAGAAGCATACAGAACACCAAATAGATTGGACCAGAAAAGAAAGTCCCCTGCCTCATAATAATCAAAACACTAAACATATAGATCAAAAAAGAATACTAAAATCTGCAAGGGAAATTGGGCAAGTAACATACAAAGACAGACCTATTAGAATTACACCCCACTTTTCAACAGTGATCTAAAACTCAGAAGGGCCTGGGCAGATATCTTGCAGACTCTAAGAGATCATGGATGCCAGCCCAGACTACTGTACTGAGCAAAATTTTCAATTACATAGGTGGAGAAAGCAAGATATTCCATGACAAAGTCAAATTTAAACAATATCTATCCACAAATCTAGCCTTAAAGGAAAACTCCATCCCAAGGAGGCAAACTACACCCATGAAAACACAGAAAATAAATAATCTCATAGCAACAAAACCAAAAGAGAGAAACACACACACAGAGAGAGAGAGAGAGAGAGAGAGAGAGAGAGAGAGAGAGAGAGAGAACCACATCAACACCAACAATAAGAAAATAACAGGAATTAACAATCATTGGTCATTAATATCTCTCAATATTAATAGAATCAATTCCTCAATAAAAAGACACAGGCTAAGAGAATGGATACAAAACAGGATGCATCCTTCTGCTGCATACAAGAAACACACCTCAATTGCAAAAACAGACATTACTTTAGAGTAAAGGATTGGGAAAAGATATTCTAAGCAAATGGACCCAAGAAGCAAGCAGGTGTAGCTATTCTAACATCTAACAAAATAGACTTCAAACCAAAATTAATCAAAAGAGATGAGGAAGTACACTTCATACTTATCAAGGGAAAAGTCCTCAAGATGACATCTCAATTCTGAATATCTATGCCCCAAACATGAAGATACTCTTGTTTGTAAAAGAATCAAAACTAAAGCTTAAATTACACATTGAGCCCCACACATTATTAGTGGGAGATTTCAATTCCCTACTCTCAACAATGGACAGGTCATCCAGACAAAAACTAAACAGTGAAATAATGATGCTAGCCAACGTTGGGAATCAAATGGACCTAAGAGATGTCTACAAAACATTTTACCCAAACACAAAAGAATACACCTTCTTGTCAGAACCTCATGGAATTTTCTCCAAAACTGACCACATACTTGGTCACAAAGCAAGTCTAATTAGATACAAGAAAATTGTAATAACCCCCTGCAGCCTATCAAACTACCATGGATTAAAGCTGGATATCAACAACAGAAACAATAGAAAGCCTATCCTGGAAACTGAGCAACTCTCCACTAAATGACTACTGGGTCAAGGCAGAAATAAAGAAATTAAAGATCTCCTAGAATTCAATGAAAATGAATGCACAGCATACCTAAACCTATGGGACACAAAGGAAGTGGTACTAAGAGGAAAGTTCATAGCACTAAGTGCCTTTGTGAAGAATTTGAAGAAATTTTATATTAACTACTTAACAGCACACCTGAAACTTCTAGGAAAAAAAAGAAAAAAAAAACAGACCCAAGAGGAGTCGATGGCAGGAAATAATCAAATTGAGGACTGAAATCAATAAAATAGAAACAAAGAGAACATACAAAGAATCAATGAAACAAAGGACTGGTTCTTTGAGAAAATTAACAAGATGGACAAACCCTTATCTAAACTAACTAAAAGGCAGAGGGAGAATATTGAAATTAACAAAACCACAAATGAAAAAGGAGACATAACAACAGATACTGAGGAAATCGAGAGAATCATTAGGTCATACTTCGAAAACCTGTACTCCACAAAACTGGAGAATCTAAAAGGAATGGACAATTTCTTGATAGACACACTTTTCTTTCCTTCTAATCTACTTGCTGCTTCTTGTTTGTTCTTTCCCCCAATTGCAATGGCTTTTTAATAATTCCATTATGTGAAGAATTCTGAGATCCAACCTTTACATTTTCTGAAAAAAAAGGAGGAAATAAAGTTGCTTGTTAAGCCTCTGAACTTCAGTCATGTACACTTCATCCCCATTTTAATTGCTCTGTGCCTGTCTCACCTCAAAAAAGAGGGTCTGGTGAAACATTCCATAAACAGCACGCACCCCTCTGCTGAAACCATGCACACTTATTTCCTCTGTTTTATTTACACTTACCCCTTACACTGACCAAACCACACTAATACAAGTATGAGAAGTTCTCATCTTGCTTTTTGTTCTTATTCTTTAGTATTTGTTTTTATTTCCACACTACACACATATGTAAGTTTGAGCTTGCAGCTGGAGAGATGACTCAGCCCGATCAATTTGTTATAAGGGAACACATTGTACATCTAGTATCCAGTCAAGGCTGCGATGGTACCTTCTTTTGAAGGTAGCAACAGGTGTCAAATTTGGATCATAATAGGTTACCATCATTTTGAGCAATTTTTAAAAATTAATTCTATTTTAGTTGTATGTATATGGATGTTTTACCTGAATGAATATCTGTATACCAGATGAATGCCTGGTGCCTGCAGATGCCAGAAGAGGGTGTCCTGTCCCCTGGAGCTGGAGTTACACTGTTATGAGCTATCTGTTATCTGTTGTGAGCTGCTGTGAATTAAACTGGGTCCTGTGGAAAAGAAACCAGTGCTCTTAACTGCTGAGCCATCTTTTTAGCCCTTGAGTGATGATTTTTTTTTAAATAATTAAGACTATGAGAAAATGGAACAAAGAAAGCATCTTTACAAGAAAGGAAGGAAAGAAAGAAAGGAAGGTAGGAAGGAAGGAAAGAAAGGAAGGAAAGAAAGAAAGGAAGGAAGGTAGGAAGAAAGAAAGGTAGAAAGAGAAAAAAAGAAAGAAAGAGAGAGAGAGCGAGAGAGAGAAAGGAAGGAAGGAAGGAAGAAAGAAAGAGAAAGAAAGAGAGAAAGAAAGAAAGAGAGAGAAAGAAAGAAAGAAAGAAAGAAAGAAAGAAAGAAAGAAAGAAAGAAAGGAAGGAAGGAAGGAAGGAAGAAAGAGAAAGAAAGAGAGAAAGAAAGAAAGAGAGAGAGAAAGAAAGAAAGAAAGAAAGAAAGAGTGAGAAAGAAAGAAAGAAAGAAAGAAAGAAAGAAAGAAAGAAAGAAAGAAAGAAAGAAAGAAAGAAAGAAAGAAAGAAAGAAAGATTGATTCTGTGTGATTGGCTTGGTTTTGAATAAGAAAGATGAACCTTTGTACTGTGTGGTCCTTGGGAAAGATGGTACTTCTTAAACTTTTCCATTCGAGACTCCTTATTCCCAAGAAATTTGTGCGTGTGTGTGATTTGGAACATACAGAAATATCTATACATGTCAAAATTTTACTGGCAACCAAAAAAAAAAGAATTGTATTTTAAGACAATCCCTTGATATACATATAATTTTACCATTTATGAAAGGCAAAGCAAATTTATATACTAATGAGATGGATGTGTACATATGTGTTAACACAGAGTTGAGTCTTGGCGGAACATTTAATGCTGCGGAACACTGATCACCATCTGCAATGTTTTTCAGAGTTGATCAATATTGTCACTGTATGATCATTAATACTGAGAATGACACATAAATGGCGAAAACAAAATGGCAGAAGCATGTTCAGCGTCATTTCAAAGAGTGCAGGAAATTCTATTTTAATCCCAAGCCAAACTTACTTAACAACTTTTATGAAACTCAGCTCTGTGACTTGGAGTGTGGTAAGGTTGTTTGTGTCAATCTTGGTGGACCTTCCTGCAAATGAGAGCTCCCTACTGTACCCTGGGAAAATGCTCTCTTCTGGTCTGAGTGAAAATGGTTTCGAGGTCATCAATTGTTCACCAAGGCACAGAATGACAAAGTAAGTAAGTAAATAAAGTTTTGTTCAAGCTGTTTTTAATAGGTATGGATAGGCATGGCTGGGATGGTTCCTTCTAGAATGAAGAGTGCGCTTCACTAGCGAGCAGCTCCAGTTATAGGATGGCTCCCCAAGGTGTCTGTGTGGTTTTCAAATCAGCCAGAGCTGGCAAGAGGAGGGTCTGTTTGGCTATTCGGATAATAGGCTTTTGCTCAAGGCAAGCCAGGGCACTAAGGAAAGACCTAACAGCTGGCAATTAAGGAGTCAAACTGACTTGTCCTCCGATATCTTAGCCTACAGGAAAAATAAATGTTAAAAGCAATGTTTACAATAAAAACTTAATATTAGCCGTGATTTAACAGTTTTCTAATAATGCCTAATTCCTGCCACAGTGACACAGGGAAATGTGGAGCCCTCTAATCTGCCTGACATGTGCTGGAGACTTGCTCCCTAGCAGGGACTGGAGTGGTAGAAACCCTTAAGGGAGATGCCAGGTATTAGGAGATCTTCCAGTCAGTTGGAGGGGTACACTGGACATGTCTTACCCCTTTCTTCTTCCTGATCATAAAGGAAGTGGTATGTTTGACTACATGCTCCAGTCCTGATGTGGCATCACAGGACCAGCAATCATGGGCTGGAGCATCAGAGCAGATAGGGAACAACTCTCCTCTTCAGGAAAGCTGACTAACACAGGGTCAAGGCAACTATGCACATAGACAATGACGTTCTATTCTCTGATAACCAGTGAAAATGAGATTTATCCTGGGAAGCGATTTTCTAAGCTCACAGAGTAAAGCCATTCAGAAAGTGCTAGAGCACGCTATTTGTTTCTGTTTTCCTTTGTTATTTTTATAAAACCTGGAATAAGAAGTGTGAGTAAGTCCTACAAGATGGAAATGTAACAGTAAGTCCGCTCTTCTCTCTTGTGATGTGTGCCAATTAGTAGAGTTATCTGTGTCTTCCATCTTTGCGAAAGCATAAGTTTTAACAAAAAAGATGTGCCCTGGTGGTGACGAGAACCCATCTGCATGTACTTTTTCGTGGGAAAGTTTGCTTCATCTTTTTCCATATACAACAATCTCATTTTATGATGTAGATGTCTCAATTACTTCAATGATTTAATAAGTAGAAAAAGAAGAAAATAAAGTGGCCCAATTTTTTTTTCACTTAACCACTAGGTTTTACAGGGCCTGGGGTGATTAAAATGAGGGCAACATTTACTTAGAGTCACCTATGAAACAAATATTCTGGAATAGCATCAAAAGTTTTCGAAGAGAATTGTTTTCTGAGCATTGGGGTGGGAGTTTGAACAGTGGCCAAGACCTTCCATTTATCTATTTCTGTGAGTGAGTTTTAACACCATTGACCTGGCCAAACTCCAACACCATTCATTAAATCTTGCCTGTCTCAATCATCCTTGAAACTTTAATAAGGCCCTATATTTCTTATCCTAACCTGCTTTTCATAACATCTCTTGGAGCACCCATCCAGCTGTGGTCATTCACTTAAGAGCCAGATTTATCTAGCAGCTACAAACATCCCCCTGTTCTCATTCCTTCACAGAAGCAAGAAAAAGCTCAGTGATTTGTTCCAGTAAAAAGATTTGAATGTCTTAGACATATAGGTAAGAAAATCCAAATGCTGTAATCAATTTCGCAAGCGTTTTTCATAGTACATTTGTTAGGAAAAAAAATTATAGAAGTGCACTCAAGCACTTAACTTCAACCAGAGTTAGATTCCACAAAATGCCTAAAATGTTAAAGAAAAGAAGATTTCCACCAAGATGCTCACTCCTGATCCTCTGAAGCATTTTTGCTTTTGAATTCTCACTGTTGGCCCTGGCATGCTTTGATGCAGCATGTCTGAGCACATCACCATATCAAGCTACACAAAGCAGCCTAGCAGGGCTGATGAGCTCCCTTCCCCACACCAGCCCCCCAGCCCCACCCCTCCTGGAGCCAACACAAGTGTGTGTCTAGCACATCCATTCTCTCCTCCTGAACTCTCCTTGTTGGTGAGAATTCTTTAAACCACAAAGCCTGTTCCTAAAAGCAGTGGGAAAGGGGAGCAATTCCTCAGCTCCTCCCTGTGTGGTGAGGACTGCTTCTTTCCATGACCTCGATATCTCCCTGGAACATATTCCATTTTACAGTTTCTGCTGGATGTAATCGATAAACAGATTCATTTAATATGTAAGACAGGAAACACAAAGACACTTCTCTGAAAAATGTCTTGCCATCATGGAATATTCACCTCAGTATCTTTTCTAAGACCTACCTTTGCATCTCAGTAAGAACAAAAACTACTAAAGAAATCAGCAGATCTGATATTTGAATCATCACTCTCAAATACTGAGAAATCACTAGTTAGTCTCAGCTTTTGTGAATGTTCATGTGAGGGATGCCTCTCTGACAGACTCAGCTAATTTCTAACAGGTAGATACCTCCTTCTGGTATATTCTCATCTTGTCTTTAACCTGTTCTGGCAATTGCATGCTGGAGAAGTGAGAGAACTTTCTTGTGATTTAACAGAGAAGTCAGAGAAAACTAAACTATGACTACATGTTCCTCAGTCACTCTCTGTCTTCATTGACACTATTTGATCTACATTTTTATAGGGTTATTTAGGTCATAATAAACACACTGACGTAAATGTCAAGTATACCATTCTGCTTTTAGCGACATGGTTTTGTTTTTAGGTCCCCCAGTGACAGCTTAGAAAGTCTCACCGCTTGGGAAATGCAGGCAGAATTTAATCTGTGTACAACTTAAGGTGTTTTCCTCCTAAG
>CABHPQ010000986.1:0-11560 GCA_902168405.1 Peromyscus aztecus | reverse complement strand
CAGGCAGAATTTAATCTGTGTACAACTTAAGGTGTTTTCCTCCTAAGGTTATAATTACTCTTGTCCTTTGAAGTAAATTCTGCCAGTGCAATGAAGTACTACTTCATTTGGTCAAACCACGATCTATAGACAATGAGTAAAGATGTAAGAGGATGTAGATACACTTTGATTTTTTAGGTGACAGCATAACTCATTGCAATGGTAATAAGGAATATTCGTTCTTAAACACAAACACTGTCCACAGCCACTTAGCTAACTTTAGAAATTTACACACTGATAGACAAAGTCCATACATACCAACCAGTGAGATAATTGAACTCCTTGCAAATGTTCTCTTTAATGTGAAGAAGCCAAATAATTTATGGGCTTTGGGGAGGACTCCTTGGCAGATGTGTTTGATGCTTCCCAACTGGTCTTCCCTCCTGTAGCCATAAGAGGTTTGGTTTAATGTCTGATTTTTAGTATTCTCAGCACTGTACTGGGCATACTAAAGCAAAGCCAAATGGATACAGGAGTCAGCTATGGGTGGCTGCCAACAGAGAAAAATAGTCAATATATCCAAACACCTAGAAGAGCACCTGGTGTAGAGAAAACCCACTGTAGTCACCATGATTATGGGTGCTCCTGGAGAGAAAGTACCAGGGGCTCATGACTGTGCCTTCAATACCGTATAGCAGCCTAAAACAGACTTAGTAACCAGTACAATTCATGATACATAAGTGAAGGATTAACGAATGAATGAATTTAGTAGAAAAAAATATATTCAACAATACTTATTCATGTAATTTGCTGATTTGTCTAGTAATTATGGTCTTAATGGAATAAGAAGCTAAATCTTAGGAGAGATACTACATGATTACTCAAAAGAAAAGTGGCAAGATATACTTCAGAGAAACATCTTCAGGTAGCTTGTTAAATGAACATGTTTATCAATTATGTCTAGCAGAAACTCTAAAATGGAAAATAGTCCAAACTACAATTGTCGTTGAAAAAATTTAAAAAAAAAAAATTCATGCATTAAGCTGTGTGGTAACCAAAACGTCTGGACATGAACTCAGCAAATAGTTATGAGAAGTTTGTACCAGTCACTGTTCGTGGCCTAGAAATGATTTACAGACAGTAATTATTGCCCTTGGGAACTTACATTCTTTGGAGAAAAACAAGAAGTACATTCACAAGGACATTAGTCAGAGTACAGTTTCCAGCTCCTCAAACTGTATGCGTCATTCAGCATGTAGACCTGCTCCAGCCATTCTGAAAGAAGAGTGGTATTTCTCTAGCAGAAGAACAAACTTGGTAGCTGCCCTTATATATGGGAAGGCTAAGATGGTAATCATCTATTTTTGATAAAGAAATATAGAGTCCTGTTCCAAATTTGAATGGGCCCAAAGTTAATGGATCTGCCCTCAGCCAATGCCGAAGATAGCAATAACAGCTACAGGATTTCCATGTGAAGCAATAGTAGGTATTGATGGGGAACAGATAATCTAAATGTACTATTAGATAGTAAGCTATGGGTGTTCTCACAGCTTCATCTCATTTTGATCTTCGCTCAAAATACTTCAGACAAGAGGCACCCAGAACCAGTACTCTCTCCATGTCCTGCCTCTTGAAAATGCCTTTTCAGGACTTGGTCCTGAAGGATTATTAAAAGCTATGGATACATAATATATATAACTTTCCTACTTTTCCAGTGGAAATTGTCACTTAACATGCTCTATTAAATTACAAAAAAATCTCTGTTATGCAAATATTTCCTTTAGAAATTCTAGAGTTTAAATTTGAAAACAAACAAACAAACAAACAAACTCCTTTGTCCACTTCTAGCCACTGAGAAACGCAACCTGAGCAAGCCCTGTTTTTCATTCTACTTTGTGGTGTTTGTAGGTTTCCTGAGCTTTGGTATTCTGCAACATTTACTCTTTCTACATGGCTTCATGCTAAATTGTCCTTGTGTTTTTGAAATTGTCTTACTAGTCACACCGAGGCTATGCCTTTTCATATAAGCCGTTAAAAGTTCTTTATGCAAATAGAAAGTGAATATACCAGATAAGCAAATCCATAATCATGAGCAATGGCTACTGGGCTTTTAAACCAACGAAAGTCACAGAATCTCAAATAAGCTCAATGAGGAAGTCACAAATGAGGTCTTTGGTCCAGACTCATCTGTTCAGTTGACCCAATAATTTTTAAAATCAATACCCACATTTGGAATTTGTAGTATTTCAAATGTACTTGTAGCCTCCTGACCTCTCATAAATGATGACAATAGTTTACAATAATGAAGTGCTCTGACAGGCTTTCTTCTAGTATTGAGTCTTCTACAAAATCATCTGAAGTATCCTCATTCTCGTGATTTGAACTTCTCAAGTGAGGAAACTAAACCTTAGAGAAGATTAGCCTAGTTTTTAGGATCAGACAACTGGATGATGGCAAAGCCAGCATTGAACTTGGACTTTTAGGTTCCAAGAACTCTGGTCTAGGCAGCAGCATTATCTGAGAAGCTCACCTGAAGGCCTAGAGTCTCATTTCCACCTGGCATCAATGGGCATGCTTTTTCCCGGGTACCAGTGTGAACTGAAACAGCTTGCCTCTTGAGAGAGACACCTGATGTAGGCATTTCAGTTCATGACCCCCGCCCTAAATCTAAGGTCGGAACACATTGTCTTGAGATAGGCGCTGCATACTAAATATCCTTCTACATTCCAGAGGTTTCATCTTTGCTTGAAGTTAATTAACTTGATGAGCCCCACAAGCTTAGATAGCGTCTTGTGAAGTCCTCGGTGCTGACAGTGAAAAGAGCAAATGAGAACTGAAGTCTACAAGCTGCTGTACAGCTCCTAACAGCAGCTTTACATACATCATTCCCCAATGCATTGCATGCTTAATTGTTTGCATTTCTGGGTAATAAGAACTCGCATGAACACCATCACAAACTTGGGTGGCTCCTTAGCCATTTGTGTCCCACCTATTCTCCAGTTATCTTTGCTATATGGTAGGGAGTCACTGATAGGAATGAGTGAAACTAGTCTCTTTCATTAGAAAGTGGAGAGACTTTCAATAAAATCAGATTTAGTCTGCACTTCAGAGGGTAAGCAGAAAGCTTTGAGGAATTTTCGGAGGCGTTTTCATAGAGGGAGGCTGTGAACTAGTCAACTAGTCAGCCCAGCTCATTAATTCAGGTAACTCATGTCTCCAAAGGAAATTCTCTGAAATGCCGCTGTGGCAAACTTTCATTTTGCTTTCCCCCTTTTCTCATCTTCAGGCCCCTGAGGCAGGCCTGGCACTTCTAAGTAGGTGAATTAGTTTTACAAGTGTGTGCTACCATTTGATTAAATTGGGTTACTGTTTCTCAAACTGTAAACTTTTTTAAAGCCGAAAATTCTTTTTCCTAGAATAGTATTTAAGATATCGATAGGCAGATGGACAGACAGACAGGCACTGCTTGGAACTGCCTTCTCCGACTCTCTTTGATATTCTCTCAGGAAGTATGTCTGTGACATAAGGTGTTACACTGTGGAACAGAAGAAAGTTTTCACATTCTCTTCTTCTCCCAGGACTGTTCTCCTCCATCACACTGAAAATCAGAGGGCAAGTTCTGGAAGTTATGAGTGAAGAATGTACAAGAACGTGCATATTATTATAAATATGCTATTGTTGGTATTTGTTGTATAGTTTTAGGGAAGTTTTCATTTTCCAGGATTTCCATGAACAATAGGAAACAAAATACCAAGAGCTGGGACAGACTGCTGGGTGTCTGCAGAGCAGCGCTGACCACCTCAAAAGCACCTATGAGCTGAAATTTACAATATTCCCTTCAAATATTAAAAATAATTAATTTCCTTTTAAGTAACCCAAAGAATAGATTAAAGCTTTTCAGAAATGTTTGGAAAACTGAATGTTTTAGGAATTGAAACTGTAACTAAATTAGGTTTAACAATCTTGAAATCCTTTTAAAGGGAACTAACTTTGTCCCAGCAACCTTTGTACAGGAATGGATTCACACATTATCATTCTCATGCTGTATTATGTCCAAGTCAGAGAATGTTTTCAGAGCACAGACTACTCTAGAATGTCAAATTCTGTTTTCAAACACCAAGCACCTTTGCCGGACCCTATTGTGTAATCAAAACCAAGCTATTTCACCATGTTCTGCTAACAGTGTTTCTAATAACAAAGGGTCCAATGCTATGACACCTGCTAAACTTCTGGAACACTCCTGGAATGTAGTGAGGACTTAATGGATTTGTTATCCTCTTTGGCTCTTCAAGGTGTACATACTACACTCGCTGTATCCATGAGGCTTGGTTACCAAGTCTGTATCAGTTACTTCTATGTTGCTATGGCTACCACACAAGACAGAGATGACTTAAGCAAGTAAAGATCTAGTTGGGCTCACAGTCTCATCATAATGATTCAGTCTATCTTGGTGGGGAAGACATGAGAAAACGGGCCTGTATATGGCGGGGGTGGGTGGGCAATGGAGTGGAGGTTTCTTCCCACGGCTGTGGAACAGGAAGGAGAATGTTGCAAACACTAAGGGCGATATGGACCTCCGAAGGTCTACTCTTCATGCCACTTCTTGCAGCCAGACACCTCCTCCTAAAGTTTCCATAGCTCCCTCAAATAAGTGCCCACCAGCTTGAAACAGTCATTCAAAACATGAGCCGGTGGGGCCACTAAGATTCAAGTCATAACATTCCACCCCTGTCCTTCAAAGGCTCATGGTCATCTTAAAAAGCTAAATGCATTCAACCCAATTTAAAAAATCCGATCATGTTTACTAGCCCCACGCTGGTCAAAAGTTCAAAGTTTGAAGACTGTCTTTAGATTCAAGGCAAACTTTTACAATGAATCCTTATAAATTTAAGAGGGAAGTTCCATTCTTCCAATCTGTAGTGACATGAAGTAAGCAGTTGCATTTCAAAAGAGAATAATCAAAACATATAACAAGGGAAGATTGGACCAAAGCAAGACTTGAAATCCAGCAGGAAAACTAGCAAATCCCATGGCTCAGTGTCCAGCGTTCACACCTGGAGTTACTCTGAAAAGTTCATTTGGCTTTTTAGTATTACTCCTATGGCCTTTCAGTTTGCCTTTCCCTCACACAAGCTGGCTCCCATTGGTGCATGGAGCTTTCTTCAGCAGATATTTCATGTTCCTGGCATCAAAACATCGCAGGGTCTCTATTTCAACTTGGGCATTTTCTTGCAGTTTCTCTCATCATCCTTCCAGAGATTTTCCTTAGGTCATGTTGTCCTGCTGTTCATTGCCTGGCCTCCAAGGACTTCCTTAAAAATCTGTATAAAATCTGGAGATGAGATGGATACCTCCCCCGCCGCTAGGTAGGTTTCATAGTGCCAAAAAGCATTAAGCCAGCTGCTGTTGGATTAAAAAAAAATCATCAACAGTCTAACGCAGCAGTGAACCCTGCATTCTGTCCTGCCAATATGCCAAGCAGGATGTGTCCACTAGTACAATACAGGCATGGCTGTTATGGTTGTCACTAACCACTTTCTGACAGGGTTGGGGATCACTGCACAGGAGGGAACTCATGCCTTGTACTGTAAACTTGGTGAAAATCTCATAGGTAGGGCTGTCATAGGATCTAGTGGGAAGTTGCTGCCATTGTTTCATAACTGGACATGTTTTACCCTCAAAATTGCTTTCTAAAGATTGATGTTTGCACTCAAGTTTGGTGCCGCTGTCAGCTTGGCCCAGAGAAAGCTTTAGTCTAGTATTCAGGACATGGAAAAAACAGAGATCCATTCTTTGGAGAGCCATTCTTTGCCAGAATGTCAGTCACGTGAATGGCCTCTCTTTCACTAACTCTGGCTTCTATGGCTTCTAAAACCTATACCTCCAAACATTTCCATATCTCTCTCATAAACATGTTCCAAAGGTGTATGAACCACAAAATAAGCTTTATCACGGAAGTAATTTCTCTTCTCAGATACCAATTTTCTGTATTATTTCCTTATGCATTAGTAAGACCACACTACACTACCTGACAAAGACAATCTGAAAGAGGAAAACCAAGATGCTTTGTCTCTCAGTTTCAGAGGGTTATAGTGCACCAAAATTGGGAAGGAGGGCAAAGAGGCTCAGTCCATGGTACTGGAGGCTGTTTACCTGTTGGCAAACCTAGGCAGTATGGCGAGAACTATGTCTAACCTTAAATGACCTGCTCTAAGCACCTCACTCTACCAGCCATGTCCCCCTCCCAAGGTTTCTACAGCCTCTGCAAAGAGAGACACTAGCTGGTGATCCAGGATTTAAAACATGAGCTCATGGGGAATGTTTCAGGATGAAACTGTAAGAAAGCTCTCAAGCAATTCTGTTGCAAACTATAGGTAAAGCATCTCTACTCACGGACATCTGTGTACAAAGTAGATGTACTGACCTGAGGTATCCCTGGGGCAATGTTGATTCAAAACGACATGGCCTTGGAGTTGTAGAGTTAATTTTCCACATGTCTCTGAGAATTTAATTACGGTCAAGACTAGAAATGAAGGAGAAGAACATATCAGTCTTCAAGGCCATTATAGGCTTCTCCTTAATTATGGAGATTCCATCACACAGTGAAAGAAGGAATGGATGACCACGGAGACAAAAAGCCTTTTTATTATGTTGAGTAGTGGCATATTGCCCATTTAAAAGATTTCAGAGAATATGATTTGATATTTAATTTTGTTATTTCCATTTGTAAACAATTTTTATAATCAGTCACTTTTGCTTTTCTTTTATGTGGTCATCAGAGACCCTGTGTCCACTTTGGTTAGTTTTTCTAGGTATATTGTCTTCCTTTGTGTAAACATTGCGATGGTAATGAAGTGGTTTTGATTCTGCTTGTCAGTTATCATCACCCTGGATCCTTGGCACTAGCTAGAATCACCAAGAACACCAAGTCTATGTTCTCACTCCCAACGTGATGCCTAAAGCACCAGGCAAAGGAAATGTTAACCAACTACAATCATGGTCTTAATTTTTTGGATACTCATTTCATAGAGCTGTGGGTTTTTTTTATTTCCCTTTATTAGTCTCCTTTTTCTATATTTTAATGCCTTTATATCTGAATTTAGCAGAGAGATCTAGTACAATGCTATGGAGTTATTGACGTTTCTGTGTATCTTTCCTGGAGCTCCATTTGATTTTGGCATCTCTCACTGTAAAAATAACTTTCCCTAAGACATGCAAAGAATGATTTAATAAGGTTCCCATTAACCTCAGCTAAGGAAAATAAGTTATTGTTTTATTTCTGTTAATTCCATTCAATAATTTTACGGGATTTAAAAAATATCTAAAATATATTTCCATAAGTTTGAAAGTCCTAGTTATTTACATTTTTGTTGTAAAAATAATGCAAGCTCCTTGAGTCAAAATTAGAAAACATCTTAAGAATACATTATAAGAGACCTTGCCGATGAGGTTATATAAATGTGACCACTCCTTCATTGTAGGTTCATGCATTTTAGAGCAAAAGTAACACCTTTTTAAGTTGTTTAAATACATTTCCAAGAAGCTATTTCCCCAGACAGGAGTTAGAGAGCAGAAATAGTTTCTTAGTATCCATCACAAAGCAGTAGATGCCAATCGCAATGAGAACAAGAAAACTCACCTGGCGACCAGACACACAATTCCTTTTATGGCATATTAGGAACACCCCAGTCTTTCTCTATGGCAGTATTCATCAAACGGCTAACATTCTGAAATTCCCCTCAGAGCATGGTGGGGTGCAAACAAATTTGTTTCTGTTGGAGTGTCTTCAGGAAAGAACCCTTATAAAATCCCTTGCCTCGTTGACCTGTCTACCTGCTATAATAACTATCGATCCGGTGGGCTGATTTCAACCCACTCTGAGTGAAGGGCAAAGGGTCTAGAGCCAGACTGAGTCTCATAAATTTCTATGGCTTCATATCATTCCTTCAGAGGAGTTTTTAATGATATCATTTTGAAGAGTCTAAAAAAAAAAAAATCAAACCAAGTTTCTGCTGTGAAGTTGTCACCGTAATGGAAGATGATTACATCAGACGAAGCTCAAATGGGAAAAAAATGATTGTGGTTGCCTTGCAGTATCCTGTTAAAAAGCAAAGAGAGCACCATACATAACTCCACAGACTGGCAGGCACCTTTGCCTCTGATAGCTGCTTCCAGAAAGTTTCTAATAAATTCCACTCCTGGGTTTTGCACATCTAAAGTGACCAACTTTTTTTTTTCTTTTGAGTTGAACTTCACCAGTCTTCAGAAGTATATTGCAGTAATTGAAAGACTTTCTAAGAGCTGTTGGTGAATCAGACTGCAGTAGAGAAAACAAGAAATCAGAAAAATGTCATGAAGGAAGCAGTAGCTTTCGTATAATGGTCCATCCTGGGGTGGTAATTCAGGTTTGAGTCTACAATACTGTTATTGTAGGAAGGAGTCCAGGTCTGTGTTTAAGAGGGATTTACCTCTAGAGTTTGTAACCGAAACTTTAAGTCTTAATGCAGACGTGGGTTTTAGTCTGCTGAGATTGTGCGTTTTGTTTTGGCTTTTTTATTTATGTGTTTATTTTGTTTCGTTTGCTTGTTTGCTTAATTGTTTTTGGATTTAGACAATATCATGCTATGGAGCCCCAGCTTCTATGAAACTCATTATATAGGTCAGCCAGGCCTTAAACTTATGATACCTCTGCCATACAAGTGTGGGAATGACAGACATCAACCACACATGCTGGAATGTATTTAAAGAGCTATAATGTATAAGGTTGGAACAGAATACAGTACCTGATAGTGCCAGAACTCCAGGTAAAAGACTCTCATCACACACAATTAGAAGCACCCAGATGCTGATGCTGATGCTCACTCCTGGGGTCCTTTCTCTACCTTCCTCTATACCCTAGGGGTAATTTTTCAATATAGTGACAAAGTCAATACGCAAAACTACATGTTTGCAGTCACCTCTCACCATCTTCAAAACATTGGTTCTAGGATGCTTGCAGATACGCAAATCCTGCCACAGTACTTACATACATCCTACATAAATCCACCTGTATAATTAAACTGTTTCTAGGTCACCTTATAATAACAATCATGGTGTGACTGCTACATAAATTGTTGTTGTGGTATATTGTTAGGGAGCAATACAAAAGACATCTGTACTTACTAAAGTCAGACCTCCTCAGTATATTAGTGATCTGAGGTGTTGAATCAGGAATATGAAATTCACGAATATTAAGGGCCAAATGTGTATGTGTATATGTATGTGTGTAATATGACACAGAGATGTATATTTAACACTTATACACAACTCACATATACTTACATCCATACAACATATGGACATAAACACAGCTATAATCTCCTACTCTCAAGTGAGAAAAATCTCTCCAAACATCACTGAGCAGCTGAGGCCTGGCTAGGTAAGAAAACCTGCAGGTTAATGTGATTGCAATCACAGGCAGCTGGAATAGCCTGGTGCTGGATAAGAAAAGGTTCTTTGACGATAACTCTGATAATGTGTTTTTCATGAATTTTATATCTCAAAAAATTTCCTGCACATATTCTGATTGTTAAAGAAATGGGATGTTCAGAGAATAACAGCATTATTTATTTAAACATGATATAAAAGTAATGTAACTGAGAGCTGGGTAGATTAAAAATGTACATTGAATTTTTTGAAAAGTTCAAGTGGAAACAAGTATATTTTGTTCCAATATTTGGAGTTTGGCTTTGTGTACTCAGCTAAAACAATGATTCCTCTTGTTACTGATACTGAGAATCATTTCCCAAACTCTGACATCAATGTTGTATGCCAAGAAAAGACCACAGGCACTATAAGAGGAAAGGAAAATTAAATGGAGCATTGTTTGATGAAACTGTTATTTCATAAAACACAGAACATGAAACTACACTTCAGTGAACCCATATAACCATAGAGAGCTGGTAATGAACTATAACTGATGTACTCCATGGCTCAATGAGACACACACAACTGGTCAGAAAATGGGGGCATCTTCAGTGGACCACAGAAGCTGTCCTTGCAAAGAAATTGAATTCTGTTGGAAATGAAAAGACCAAGTTGCATATTTTGGTGTTTTATTTTCTGGAGCTGTCTCAACAGAAGTCGCTTAGAGACTTGTGCTACAAATAAATACAGATGTTTTCAGCCTTAGGCCCTGATGGAAGAACAGACAGTGAATGGTAGTTATTGTTTCTCACATACACCACAGGCAGAGTCCGACCAGCTAGCAGATAATCAGATTATGTGAATCTTCCACAACATGCCCTTAGTTCTATGAATATATCAAGAAAGGAAGTTTTCCATCAAGTTAAAAGTATAGGCAGATAAAAAAAAATGGGTTGAACATTAGAATTTAAAAAAAAAAAGGGAGGAAGGGAGTGGAATCTATCTTCATACTTTGTTTTCCTTCTAAATGTAGTTTCAAAAACTAATATTTATATTATAAATATATATTTGAGAAAGATGTTTCCTTAAATCCAACTCTGCTGCCTTTGAGTTGATGGCTTCAGGCTCCCAGTCTGCACTGTGCTCTCTAGTGAATCATAGACACACACACACACACACACACACACACACACACACACCACCAGCAGCAGCAGCAGCAGCATCGGAGCCTAGCAACAGCATCCTGAGGACTCTGCCTGCCACTTCTGAGCTAGTGTTTACAGTTGCATGGCCAGGCTCTTTGCAATTTTCCTTTGTAAATTTGGGTGAATGTGCCAACTCAGCCTCACTACTTGAAAAGTGGTCCTTTTTTTCGAAGTGTAAGAAATCCCTTATTTAAAATCTGAACCCAGTGTGGAAAACCACTATTATTTTACAAGAAAAGATCTAGGGTTGAAAGAATATGAAGTATAAAATACTTAAAACAACAACCGTAGTTGGCATTTTCTTTGGGCTAACAATGGGTTCCCAAATAAAGACAAGGAGATTTATTATTAATTGTGAATGCTCAGCCTTAGCTTAGGCTTGTCCCACTAGCTCTTTTAACTTAATCTAATCTGTTCATTTCTATTTATCTACATTCTGCCTTGGGGCTTTTTGCCTTGTTTTCATTCTCTATGTCCTACTTTCCTGCTCCCTCCGTGTCTGTCTGGCTGACCCCTGCCATCTCCCTCATGTCTCTTTTTCTTTCTTCTTTTTTTCTTCCTTCCCTGGAGCCTAAATTCCTCCTCCTACTTATTCTCCCTTCCTGGAAGATCCACCTATAGCTCCTCCCTCACGGAGGATTTAATAGACGAATCAGGTTTCTTAGGCAGGCAAGGTAAAATAGCAACACATCTTTACATAATTGAACAAATACAACACATCTTTACATAGTTAAGCAAATATTCCATAGCACAACAACAACAAAAATTGGACAAATAACTCAAATGAATTATCACAGGTCTTGTTTCATACAGTGTGGTTTAAAAGGTTTTCAGTTAGAATAGATTATTACATCATTGCCTATTATAAACTCTTTTTCCAAAAGTAAGAAGGAAAATGTTATAAAGACTGTTGTGTTCCTCTGTTTTTCCTTTCAATTTCCAAACAGCTTAACTCTATAAAATGCACCTCA
>CABHPQ010000985.1:53427-75237 GCA_902168405.1 Peromyscus aztecus | reverse complement strand
TCTTTGTTGTATCCTTGTTTGGTTTAGGAATCAAGGTAATTGTAGCCACATAGGAGGAGTTTGGTAATGTTCCTTCTGTTTCTATTGTGTGGAACAATTTAGAGAGTATTGGTATTAACTCTTCTTTGAAGATGTGGTTGAATTCTGCACTGAAACCATCTGGTCCTGGGCTTTTTTTGCTTGGGAGACTTTTAATGACTGTTTCTATTTTCTTAGGGGTTATTGGACTATTTAAATAGTTTATCTGGTCTTGATTTAACTTAGGTATGTGGTACCTATCTAGAAAATTATCCATTTCTTTTAGATTTTCCAGTTTTGTGGAGTAGAGGTTTTTGAAGTATGACCTGATGATTCTCTGGATTTCCTCAATGTCTGTTATTATGTCCCCCTTTTCATTTCTGATTTTGTTGATTTGGATGCTCTCTCTCTGTGTCTTTTGGTTAGTTTGGATAAGGGCTTGTCTATCTTGTTGATTTTCTCAAAGAATCAACTCTTTGTTTCATTGATTTTTTTTGTATTGTTCTCTTTGTTTCTATTTTATTGATTTCAGCTCTCACTTGGATAATTTCCTGGCATCTATTCTTCCTGGGAGACTTTGCTTCTTCTTGTTCTAGAGCTTTCAGGTGTTCTGTTAAGTCACTAGTGTGAGATTTCTCCAACTTCTTTATGTGGGCATTTAGTGCTATGAATTTCCCTCTTAGCACTGCTTTCATAGTGTCCCATAGGTTTGGGTACATGGTGTCTTCATTTTCGTTGATCTCTAGGAAGTCTTTAATTTCTTTCTTTATTTCTTCCTTAACCCATTGGTGATTCAGTTGAGCATTATTCAGTTTCCATGAGATTGTAGGTTTTCTGTAGTTTTTGTTGTTGTTGAAATCTAACTTTAAACCATGGTGGTCTGATAGAACACAGGGGGTTATTCCAATTGTTTTGTAGCTGTTGAGATTTGCTTTGTGGCCAAGTATGTGGTCGATTTTAGAGAAGGTTCCATGGGGTGCTGAAAAGAAGCTATATTCTTTTTTGTTAGGATGGAATGTTCTGTAGATATTAATTAAGTCCATTTGAGTCACGACATCAGTTAAGTCCTTTATTTCTCTGTTAAGTTTCGATTTGGAAGATCTGTCCAGTGGTGAAAGTGGGGTGTTGAGGTCTCCCACTATTAATGTGTGGGGTTTTATATGTGGTTTAAGCTTTAGTAGTGTTTCTTTTACATATGTGGGTGCCCTTGTGTTTGGGGCATAAATGTTCAGAATTGAAAGTTCATCTTGGTGGATCTTTCCTGTGATGAGTATTAATGCCCTTCTTGATCTCTTTTGATTGATTTTAGTTTGAAGTCTATTTTGCTGGATATCAGGATGGCTACACCCGCTTGTTTCTTAAGAACATTTGATTGGAAAGTCTTTTCCCAGCCTTTTATTCTTAGGTAGTGTCTATCTTTGAATTTGAGATGTGTTTCTTGTATGCAGCAGAAAGATGGGTCCTGCTTTCGTATCCATTCTGTAAGCCTATGTCTTTTTATAGGTGAGTTGAGTCCATTGATATTAAGGGATATTAATGACCAGTGATTGTTCATTCCTGTTATTTTTTGGAGGTAGTGTGTGTACTTCTCTTCTTTGGGGTTAACTTCTGTGGCTTTATCTATTGCCTGTGTTTTCGAGGGTGTATCTGACTTCCTTAGGTTGGAATTTTCCTTCTAGTGCTTTCTGTAGGGTTGGGTTTGTGGATAAGTATTGTGTAAATCTGACTTTGTCTTGGAATGTCTTGTTCACTCCGTCTATGATGATTGAAAGTTTTGCTGGGTATATTAGTCTAGGCTGGCATCCATGGTCTCTTAGTGTCTGCATTACCTCTGTCCAGGACCTTCTGGCTTTCAAAGTCTCCATTGAGAAATCGGGTGTTATTCTGATGGATTTGCCTTTATAAGTCACTTGGCCTTTTTCCTTAGCTGCTCTTAATATTCTTTCTTTATTCTGTACGTTTAGTTGTTTAATTATTATGTGGCGAGGGGACTTTTTTGGGAGGTCTAGTCTATTTGGTGTTCTGTAGGCTTCTTGTATCTTCATAGGCATTTCCTTCTTTAAGTTGGGAAAGTTTTCTTCAATGATCTTGTTGAATATATTTTCAGTGCCTTTGAGTTGGTATACTTCTCCTTCTTCTATCCCTATTATTCATAGGTTTGGTCTTTTCATGGTGTCCCAAATTTCCTGGACATTTTGGTTCATGACTTTATTGGCTTTAGTGTTTTCTTTGACTGATGAATCTATTTCTTCTACTGTATCTTCAACGCCAGAGATCCTCTCTTCCATCTCTTGCATTCTGTTGGTTATACTTGCATCTGATGTTCCTGATCATTTACTTAGATTTTCTATTTCCAGCATTCCCTCTGTTTGTGTCTTCTTCATTTTTTCTATTTCCCTTTTCAGGTCTTGGACTGTTTCCTCCATTTGTTTCATTGCTTTTTCATGATTTTCCTTCAGTGCTTTATTGTTTTCTTCCAGGACTTTATTGTTTTCTTCTACTGTAATTGTCCTTTCCTCTAGGTTTTTATAGCGCTCTTGCCATTTTTTTGTCTTTTCCTCTATATAAGCCTCTACCTTCTTCATGATGTTATTCATAAGACTGTTTTCTTCTGCTTCTTCCAATTTTTGATGTTCAGGTCTAGATGTTGGAGGAGGGCTAGGTTCTGGTGATGCTGTATTGCTCTTCATGTTGTTGTATGTACTTCTGCTTTGACGTCTGCCCATCTCCTTGTGGTTCATTCTTGGTTTTATCAGCACACTTGGTCCAGACAGAGCTGACAGATTGAGGAAGTCTCTCTCTCTTGTCCAGATGGGAGCTCTCTTGTCCAAATGGAAACTCCGGGGCAGGATGGGAGCTCTTGTCCAGACGGGAAGTCCGGGGCAGGATGGAAGCTCTTGTTCAGACAGGAAGTCCGGGGCAGGATGGGCGCTCTTGTCCAGAAGGAAAGTCCAGGGCAGGATGGGAGCTCTTGTCCAGACGGGAGGTCCTGGGCAAGTTGGGAGCTGGGGGCCGGTCTCTAAGTCTCAGGAAGTGGCTGGGGTCTCAGGCGGATGGGCGTGGGGGCAGGGCGTGGAGATTGCAGGGTCTGCCAGGGGTCTTGGAGAAGGGGAGCCTCCCGGTAGAGCTAGAAGGGACCCTGCCCAGTGGCCAGAACCTGGGGCCAAGTTGGGCAAGTCTTCCCCGGAGTGACTGGTGCCCAGGGATGGGATCTAAGCTGAGCCAGTACACTCACCTCTGCCTGTGTTCTCTCTTGTAATCTACCCACACCTTTGGGAAAAACTAACCTGGAGGTTCTACAAATCACTGAGAATCATCCTAAACAAATGTCCATATGCTTAAAAATTTAGATCTGATTACAGTTATACACGCAGTTGTTTCTTTTTTATTTCTCAAAATAAAAAGTTCATTTTCATAGCCAATTTGCCAGATGCAGCTCCATCTCCAGAAGCAAAAGAAATCAAATTTTGGTCAATAAAAGATTCATTTGCTGAAACATTCGTGCTCATGTTGAACATGTTTCTGTTTTCTTGGTGTTCTTGAGGTTGGATTGTCACTCTGACATAGGTTAACCCTAATACTTTGTCATCAGAAATTCAGAGTGGCCTACTTCATAGACAACCAATGAAGCTTTGGTGTAATATTTCAACCTCAGCACAGGTTGTTTTTTTTTTTTTTTCAATTTCAATATCCTATAAATTTGCTGTAAGTGAATGTTTGAAGATAAATCTTACTGTTTAGTCATCTCTCCATTTTTATGTCAGGAATAATTTAGAAGCTGAAAACCACTGTGATCCCTGAAGAGATTGATTGATTCAGACAGTTGTAAGAAACTAAAATCTAATTGTGGAATGTTGTGCATTGTGTTTGTCATGTCTCGGACATCAATATGAAAGCCCCGCTGATGAATATGCCTCAAGGTTTATGGGATAAAGATAGATAATAGATAGACAGTAGATAGACAGGCAGATTGATAGATAGAAATGTAGATGATCCATAGATAAATGATAAATAAATAGAATGAGGGAGATAGAGCATACAGTGTGTGATTTAAATGGTGATATTATTTATTTAAACAACCCAATATTTCCCACTAGAGTAGCTTTTTCACTATACCAATTATTCATGATATATAAAGGCATTATATTATATGACTGGATAATTTGTTTTTAAACAAACTACAATAGACTTTATTGCAGTTCAATGCTTATAGGTCTTTGCTTACCTGTGAGAATACACAGAAATCAGGTTCATTGCATACAATGGATGCAGCTTGCCAAGAATAATCAGAAAAAAAAAACAGGTTTGCTGGCAGAATTTATTTCATTTTTGTGTATCCTCAGCATACACTAGGGATTTTCCCCCAACCGACCATATTCATTAAAAGCTAAATTTGGATAAATGGTGTTACTATGTTAAATAACTAACTTAAGCACTGGCATTTCTTACCCTTCCAATGCAATCTGGGAACTGAAAAATCAAATAGCATACAATTTGGACAAAACTTAGTTAAGATCTGCAGGGTCCATCTCTCTGACATTTCAAATAATTGGAAACTTTTTTAGACAGTTTCTGTGCTGCCCTGGCTGTCCTTGAACTCCCTATGTAGATAAGCCTAGCCTGCAACTGATGATTGATATGGGAGAACCAAGGTTCTACATTTTATAAGAAAGCTGGCTGAGCAAGAACAGAGGAAGGAAGCCAGTACACTGCATTCCTCCATGGTCTCTGCTTCAGTTCCCACCCCCCAGGGTCCTGCCTTGAGTTCCCTTGATGATGGACTGTAACCAGTAAACTGAAATAAGCCCTGTTCTCCCTAAGTTGCTTTTGTCCGTGGCGCTTATTACAGCAACAGAAAGTTGACTAGACACTTCCAATTTCTAGAGTCAATTTGACTGCACTACTCAATGTCCATGTAAGGTCTGGGGTTTGCTCCTGCAGATGGTTGATAGTGGCATTGGTGATGCTGCTGACTCTATGTGTCCCATGGACTGACAAGGACAGCATATTGCTGGTGTCACCCATGTTTTCAGCAGTGTCCTTCCTCTAATTATGTCACCTAGGAAACATCCATTACCCTGGCAAGACCCCTTTCCTATTCAGACTTCTTGGGTCCTAAGTAACAAGAAACCCAAGAGCTTTGACCTGCCATGTAGAGTGGGGCTTCGTTAGGCATTCATTTAAATATCCTTAGGTTTTCCTCTAATATCCGTGACTCCACAAGCCCTGGGGAGATCACTAGGTTTCTAGTTTCAGGGATGATCTCCTGTTGATGGATCTTAAGTCCAACTACATGGTTGTTGTTTGCAGCCAAGATATGGGTATCACTATTGCAACTTTGGGGATATCTTACAATGCTGGTCATTGTTGCGGTTCATAGACATCATAGCTGGGTATAACTGTTGGTTGCATAGAACCTGTCTGGGTGATAAAAAATTAGTCCTCTGGGAGGAGGCTTTCACATCATATCCAGCTCAAATCCTCTGAGTCCTGTGTGTGAAGTACATGGTGTCTTCAACAATAGGGACTTAACCTTCAACTTCTGGAAGGAAACCAAGGACAGCAGCAATAGCCTATGTTGTTCTAAGAATCTCTTGGGCAGCCCTGATGAACAACCCAAAAGGTGATTTTTCTTGCCTGGTACTGGGGTTTTGGGTAGCTAGTCTATGGCTCTGGGGAGCCATTATCAGCTCAAATGGCATAACTCAATTTAAAGTATACATAATGTGTGTTTTCACTTCTATGTATTATATGTAATTTTAGGTAAATAAAAAATAATATGATTTCTTACGGCCTTTTCAAACATCCTTAGTGCTGTTTTCCCCTCCCCCTCCCTCTCTGTCCCCTTCCAGTATAACCTTTCCTAGTTCCATCCATTTACCTCCAAATTTCATTTTTCTTCACAGTTGAATAGTATTCCACTGTGTATATGACCACATTTTCATTATCCATTTGGCAGTCAAAGGACGTTGGGTTGTTGCCATTCCCGATTAGCTGTGGAAATTTTTTTGTAATTGCGATATGAAAGAAGGTGATTTAGGCAGGAATACTGAAGTCCTGAGGCCTATTGGGATACAAAAAGGAAGGCAATACCTAGCCCAGCTGCCCACCCCACAAGACAAATAGTCAGAGCAGAGAGCTGAGTCCTGACCTCTGGGAAAAATCATCCTGTAGGTGAAAGGAGATGGCATTACCTGGGTAGATACAAAGATGCGCAGAGATGGAGTATTTTGTGGAACGTAGGGTGAAAAGAGTTGATAGGCTGAAAAGGAAGTTTCAGAATCAGAATGGGGATTTCATTTTATTTTATTATTGGGGTGCTAACGATTGAGCCTAGAGCCTTGAATGTCCTGTCTCTGAGCTACACCCCAATCCACAAACTAGGAATTTCAATTAATATGATCTTATCATAAATTTAAGCTTGGAAAGTTCTGTCTTTCAAAGGTGGCATCTCTCTTCTAGATTGTATAATTATTAATTGCAAAACTCGGTGACTCTAACTTACTGATCTGACTGAAGGATCATTTCTGTTTCAATGTTAGAATATTGGGATCACTGTTAACTTGTCCCTTATTTCAGTCCCACCTTCTTCCCAGGCCCCTCACTAGGTCTTGTTTAGGTTTTCTGGTCCACTCAGACCCCTCCCCACCTCAGCCTCTGGACCAGATCCCTTCCTCATGCCCAACCACTTCATAAATACCCTATCTGTGCCTCATGGTAGGCTCTCTCCACAGTTTCATTTTGCAAGCTGTTTTTGTATAAACCTCTCCCAAATACCAGTGCAGAGACATCACTTTAATTTTAAGGAGTACACAAAGATAAAAAAGCTGAACATACATGTGGGGTCGCATGCAACATGTGATATATGTATACATTGGGTAATGTCAAAATCAGGTTAAATGCATTTATATTTTCAGTCACCTGTCATGTCTGTGGTAAAATTATTTTAAATCCTTCTAGATATTTTGAAACGTACAACATATAGTCATTATTTGTCATCACTGTTCTATGCGGTGATACCCTAGAGGCTTTTGCTTCCATCTGGTTGTAATTTAGTGTCTGGTGATCAACCTCTTCCCCTGACTCACCTCCTCTTTGTAGCTCTGAGATCACTGTCATTACATTGCATATATGGAGATCCAAGACCCTGTGGATCTCCTCTTGTGCCTTTTTTCCCCCACTTAACATAATGATCTCTAGGTCCATCCAGTTGTCACAAATAACATGGTTTAGTATTTTTTTATGAATGAATGATATTCCATTGAGTGCAAGGACCACATTTTTAATGTATTCATCATTTGATAGACAGTTGCATTGTTTTCATTTCCCAGCTATTATGAAGAGAGCTGCAATGAACGTGAATGTGAGCCCACTTATCTACTTAACATAATTATTTCCTTTATTATATATGCCCAGTGATGGGATGCTGTATTTGCAACAGTAGTATTTGCCTAATTCTTATGTGCCAGATACTATGCTAAGTGTTCTGTTTCCCTTTGTCTTTGTGACAGATTCAGACAATAGGTGCTGTGACCATTCCTGTTTTACAAATGCAAAAACTGGTCTTGAGGGAGTTTTAGAAAAATGTAACCCAACTAGGAAAGTTTAACTCCAAAACCTAAGCCAGTAGCATTATGTCACAAGACTCTATGTCTGAGTATAAGAGACAATGATGACCAGACTCCAAGAGATACATCTGGGTAGATTATAATATACTGTGAAAGGTTCAATTAATTATCCTCGATGGGCAAACATTTACTCAGGAATTTCAAAGATAGGACAAGGGAAACACGTGGCTAGATTCTTTTTTACCAAGTAGTTCTTCTGATCAACGTATGGTGAATGTTTCTTGGAATTTGGATCTGCTGAGATCCTGGTACCTCCTGGGTGAAAGCATATCTGTGTCACCCTCAAGAGCTTGTCAGGTTCCCTCAGTCTTGGGGGCTACCCTCTCCACAAGGCACGATGTTATTTAATATCTCTACTTCACATACCTCTGTCAGGTCAGTTCTGCATGGCCATCTGCCTAGAGAAACCCTCTCACAGGTTTATGACCTCTATTGAAGGCCCTCTATCTAAGACTTAGGGTGTCGCCACACATTCTGTTGCTGAGCATCATACAGTGACACATCTGACTCACAAGATCTTGTTGAGGTACCCCACCCACATGTCCCAGGTGAGGGAGGCGTGGCTCCTATCCGTGATGAAAGTTTCCTCTCTAAGTTGTATCCGAAACACCTTCTGTTTATTAAGACCTGGGGTGTAGTAAATACTCAATAAATGCATAATGACACATTGATTACTACATCTGTTTAAACTGCTTATCAAAACAATTTAAAACTCCCAGGAATTTTTAGTTTTGTTTTTGTTTAATTTTAATGCTTTTCAACCTGATGTCACCCTCACCATCCCCACCAATGACTATTTCCGGAGTAGATAAAGCTACTCGCTTTACTCAACCAAACATTTTCCTTTCACTTTGTTTTCCTTTTCCATTTTGAGTGCAAGCAAGATGCCTTCTGGTAGAATGTTAAGTGGATTCTGCCTTATCTCGTAATCAGTAGGACACTGTGCTTTGGCAGAGGACCATTTCTGCCCTAGAAACGCATGATATTTCTACTTAAATACCCACCTAATAAAGAGAAGATGCAAATAAAAATAATTTTACCAACATTATCTTTCTTCAAATTTGGCCATGGAAGAGGTAGTGTTTTGTAAATAGCATCTAATTGTATTCTTATAATACTTAATGAAGTACTATTTTGTATTCTGATTTTCCAATCAGCAAAGAAGACACAGAAAGGTTCAGTAATTTCTCCCCAAGTTCACAAGACTGAGATTTGAGCCCAGGCAATTTCTCTTCAGACACTCAATTAATGAATGAGCAGCACATAGTCTGCTATAGATCAGGTACTTTTTTTGGACCTAATAGGTGGTAAATGAATGTGTACTTAATGACTGCACTGTATGAGTACTCACTCAAGATATTTACTGGCTGATGTATGAAAGGAAACATGTCTTAATGCCAGTTGAGTCATTTTAAGTTTTTTAAAAATGAGTTGCCTAAAGCATCCATTTTTATTTTTCAGATTTTATATGCTGTACCAACTCATTCCCAATTAAAAGAAAGCAATTGCAAAGTGCCTAGGAAACAGTCAGTTATTGTCTGAGCTGCCAGGTTTCAAGAATCAGCATTCTAAAATCTGCAAAAACAGGGAAAAAGAAGACATAAAATTCTATTTCAGCTGCTATCATATATTATCAACTGTATTGCAATTTAAATTTTGGAGTCTTAGAATTTTAGATTTGGATGAGAATTTTGGATTATCTGTGCCAACTTGCTACCTCATGCCAGAAACATTCACACAGCATTTTAAAAATAAAATCTTTGACAAATATTCCTCTAACATTTGCATAGCATCTGTAGAGATAGTGATTTTTTTGTTGGTTTTTGTTTTGTTTTTATAATACCATTTAGCAATGAACCTATGGCTAGTATAGTATTTGAATAGCTAGCCAATGCAATCCTGTAGGATTCACTATACTCTTTCTTCTCTTGCCTACATTTTAGAAATTTGCTTTATATTATTATCAGAATTGTTCATTTAGGTGCTATTTTTGTATTGGCTTCTGTTCCTCTGAACAAAGGTCAGCAAATGTTATCTCCTATAGGGCCTATCCCCTGTTGCCATAAATAAAGTTTTCCTGAGGCACACACATACCTACTCTCTTGTGTGGCAGTTGGTTTTTTTGCTTTTTCGTTTTTGTTTTTGCTTTTGTTTTTTTGCTGTTATTTATTTGTGTTGCTGGGCAACTGAAGGGGGGGCATGTGAACAAGTATTTCAACACAAGTGTGTTGTGTGATATTTTGAGTGCATTCTAACAATAAAGTTTGCTTTGAATCAGAGGGCAGAGCTAGGCACTAGCTGACCAAAATTAACCATAGAAGTTTTGGAGGACTGAGGACAGATAGAAAGACAGGAAGTAGTAAGGTGGGGCTTAGAGAGGATCCCAGCCTTTTGGATGGAGGAACGGAAGAGATCGGAGGTCACTGGTCTCTTCTCCGCCACTTCTCTGATCATTCAGGTTCTTACCTGGATATCTGACTCCCAGTTTTTTATTGATAAAGAATAATTAGTTAAACGCATCACAAGTGCATCATATCATCTGTGGCTCTTTGTTTTATCGGAAAAGACTAAATAAGGTGGTGGTAGCAGAGACAGTAGTGTCAAGAAAGAGTAAATCACTATTATCTGACATTTTGGGAAAATGTCTGTCAATCTGTGCTCCAAAATATTGCAGTTCATGTGTTTGTCTTTATTTCATTTATTTCTTAACACATTCATCATGTGTCCTAGTTAGGGTTACTATTGCTGTGATGAAATACCATGACTAAAGCAACTTCCAGAGTAAAGAAGATGTATTTGACTCAAGCTTCACAATCACTCTTCATCACTGAAGACAGTCAGGACAGGAAGTCAAGCAAGGCAGGAGCCTGGAGGCAGTAGCTGAAGCAGAGACCATGGAGGAGAGCTACTTACTGACTTGTTCTTCATGACTTGCTCAACCCGCTTTCTTATAGAACCCAGGACCGCTAGTCCAGGAATGGCACCACCCACAATGGGCTGGACCCTCTCACATCAATCACTGATTAAGAAAACGCCCTACAGGCTTGCCTACAGCCCAATCTTATAAAGGCATTTTCTTAATTGAGGCTCACCTCTCAGATAACTCTAGCTTGTGTCAAGTTGACATAAAACTAGCCAGCACGACCTGTCCACTTGACACACAGAACACATCACTGTTAAGCCACAACCATTCCTTTCTTGTTCTTCCCCAAGATCACATACATATCAATAAAGACATCATGATATAAAACATCTTGCAAGCTTAAAAAGTCCCATAGCCTTAGCAATTCAAACACTTTAAAAGTTATATCTTAAAAATATCCATTCTCTTTTAAAATACAAAGTCCCTGTAAAACTCTTAAATCTCTCCTTTTTTTTAAAGTTTAAAGTTGCTCAACTGTGGACTCCTGTAAAATCAAAAATAAATACTTTATTTCAAGAGGGAAGAACCAGGGCACAGTCACAATCTAAATAAAACAAAACTCCAACAGTATAAATAATTCAATGCTCAATATCTGGGATTCAGTCACGATCATCTGGCCTCCTCCACAGGCCTTGGGCCACTTTTCTGGCTCCACCCTCTGCAGCACACACAACTTCATTCTAAGCTCAGGCCAGCTCCACTCCACCACTGCTGCTGTTCTTGATGGTCATCCCATGGTACTGCTGTCTCCAGAATGCTGGGGTCTTCTGCTGCAACTGGGCTGCACTTATGCCAATGGCCTCTCCTGGGCTCTCTTCATGATGCCAAGCCTCAACTTCTCTTCATGACCCCTTTAATCTTTAGCCTTTAACTTCAGCTGAGGCTGCACCTTCACCATGAGAGGCCTCTCGTGGCCTCTCACAGTGCCAAGCCTCAGCTGCTCTGGCTGTGGTGGCACTTGCCAGTAGAATTTGCTGAAGAAGGCAGAGGCACAGGATAAGAAGTTCTAGGCCAACCTGGACTACTCCTTTCCATGCCTTCAAAACTATCTTCACCTAGGTGACTCTTACGCTACCAAGTTCAGATGCCAATGAGAGGCACAACCTTGGTCATCTCTGGTACATAGCTTCTGTGTGCTGAAACTGAGGAAACACTTCCCAGGTTTCACCTCAATGACGCTGGTCTTTTCTTAATCACTGCTGATTTATTAGCTCTCAAAACTCAATGGCTGTTCTAGCCCAAAGATCCCAAGTCCTTCTACAATCCTCCCCAAAAATCAACATGGTCGGGTCTGTCACAGCAGTACCACTCCTGGTATTTATTTCTGGAAATAAATATAACCTAGTTAGGGTTACTATGGCTATGATGAAATACCAGAGCAACTTCGGCAGGAAAAGGTTTATTTGGCTTAAGCTTCATCATCACTGTTCATCACTGAAGGATGTCAGGATAGGAATTCAAACAGGGCAGGAACAGAGGCCATGTAAGAGTGCTGCTTACCATCTTGCTCCATACTACTTGCTCAGCTTACTTTCTTTTAGAACCCAGGACCACCTGCCCAGGAGTGTCCCCACTCACTATGGGCTGGGGTCTCCAGATAAATCACTAATTAATAAAATGCACTGTAGGCTTTGCCTATAGCCTGATCTTATGGAGAGGCACTTTGTCAATTGAGGTTACCTCCTCTCTGATGACTCTAGCTTATCAAGTTGACATAAAAGTAGCCATCATACTATGGGGCACAGAATTATTGACATGATTGTGGTAGACTGAATGATATGAGTACAAGGAGTACACATAGAGCTTGACTATCCTAACATTTAGCAATTGCCCCCCCCCCATTAAAAACAAATGTATATATACATTTTACTTCCTGAAGCTGGTTAACCAGGAAAAAATAAGGGCTTTTCATTTCTTTCTTCAGGAAGTCAAATGCCTAAATTTTCCCTGGGATAGAGGTGCCTTAGTTATATCAATAATGGGCTTCTTAAAAGATACACAGGAAAATAGCTATGACTAGTAAAGAAGATTACTAGTATTGCATATATTAATGACTTTAAAAATAAATTGTATGTAGATACCCCCTTCAGTAAAGCCTTCTCCAAACCTGTCCTTCGCCACCTTGTCCCATCATCCTTCCCCTGGCTGCCTCCTAGACAGCCAGGGTGAGTGGCTCCCTTCAAGTTTTTACAAAAGGCTGGGTTCTTGCTACTCCTGCTAGATACTCCCAGATCTTCTTCCTGCCTCTCATATCCTCCATCAAGCCTTTGCTAAATGTCAGAACTGGCTTCCTTAGCCTGTGAGTCTCCTGAGCCCCTCCCTGACACTTTGCTGACTCATCACTAGTCCACACTTAGGTTTTGTATGTGCCTGAGTGATGGGAATGAGTACTCTGCTCTTGGCTGCAATGTACTTCCCAAGAGCAGGAACTGAGTCTGGCCAGGTCCCCACTGCCTTTTCTAGTTTCTAATTTGTCAAGTGCTTACAAAAAAATATCAAATATAGGTGTCCCAAAAGTATTGAAATGGCAGGAGATCTTAATAGGTATTCATACTCCTTAAGAACTTTTGTCTAACTTAGTGAGTGAAGCCATTGTGTGTCCACTCCCTAATTGATTCCATGTCAGTGAATAAGTTATCCCAGGTACTGTGTTTATGTGCCCCTAAGTAAGGGTGACATGGATGTACATGTGTCAGCAATGTGATTGAAACTGACAACTGACTCGGTCAGAAAATTTGGAAAATAGGAGCTAGCCATCTGTTACGTAACTGGGACCATTCTTTAGAGCACATGTAACTTCATTAATAACATGAATGACTAATGGCAAGTCAGGTGCTCCTGTTATAAAACTGATGCCCCCTAAGACTTAAACTTGCAATGCTTGGGAAAGTGTGGACACCATAATTAGATAATTGGATGTGTGTGCTACCATTTTTCTCAGGGGAAAAAATGTGAATAAAGCATTTTGACCACCCTTTAAGTGAGGCCCAGAAGGTCCTATTCAGCTATCCTATAAATAGTTCAAGACAGTACTGATTATAGCATATGAATGCCAAGATTATCTATCAGTCAAAGCACTTGAAAGATTATTTTATAGACATGTGTAAATGGAGGCGAAGTTTTTCTGTCCCGACCACCCAATCCCAAATGAACACACAAAAGCTTATGTTAATTACAAAATGCTCTGCCATTATCTCAGGCTTATTATTAACTAGCTCTTGCCCACTAAATTAACCCATTTCTATTCACCTATATATTGCCATGTGGTTCATTGCTTTACCGGTCCTCTGGCATCTTGTTTTTGGGGTTGCTACCTTGTGTCTCTCTCAACTCCACCCATCTTTATCTCAGTTTGATTGGCCTGCCTAAATTTATCCTGCCTTGCCTATTGGCTAAACAGCTTTATTATTAACCAATGAAAATAATACATAATCACAGCATACAGAAGGATCATCCCACAGCAGATGTGTTTGTTATACTACAAAGAACAATTTTAGGAAGACAACCAAATCACAGTCCAGTCACAGAAGAGCTAGTATTGAACCCCATGGAGCCCTTGCCCCTGAGGAAACCAACACCAATGCTTACTTCTGGCACAGTGTTCAGATGAAACTGTCAGACCAAGTTTAAAGTGTCTGCTGCCTCCTGTCTGTCCTTCTTATCTTACTAGTCTAGAGGACTTGGGGAAGGTGGCCACTCCTGCTTGTCCCGGGAGATGCTGTCTGCTAGAATGCAGACTCACCTATGAGCAGGAAGGGCCCGTGGGTGGGGTGATCTTATGCCTAGACAACACTGTTACCCACCGTCTTCATGGTCATGATGATGGAATGCCCAGTGTGACACAGAATGATCATGTTGTTAAAACATATCAGAGACAGAATAATGAGACTATCACATGTGGTGCTCCTGATTGCTGTGTGATTGCCCACTCCATGGTGTGTGTGTGTGTGTGTGTGTGTGTGTGTGTGTGTGTGTGTGTGTGCGTTGTGCACTTGCAAGCTTGTGTATTCAGTACTTTAATTTGGACTGAGAATCAAAAGCTTACTATGGGTTCCCCTTAAACTCAGGTTCCCCTTAAACTCAGATTCTCTAACAATTTCCTCCTACCTTCACCTACACATACCATGCTGACAGTTTTTCCTTCTGTGGGACTTATCAGAGGACATCCTCACTTTCTTGTGCAGCTTGCAATGGGCAGTAATTGAGCCGTCACATTTCTGTAGCCTTTCTTCAGAGATCAATTAACTAGTTTTGGAGACACACCTATGCTTAAGGATGGTCATTGACTGCAAATGCCTCTTCCTTCCCCCTCCGTTACCAAAGCCAAAGAAGCCTGCTCACTCTGTAGGCTCTTTGTGTTAGGAATTTACCCTGAATTTATTCTACAGTACTGAGTACAGTGTTTCAGTGGAAAATTGGTGGACATTTGGGGAAAAGCTACTTCCCAGGGTTTCTCAACACTTAATTCCATTTTAATTCCGCTGGGCTCACTAAAACACCCTAGTCCAGTATGGCCCACATTGTCAGGTCTTGCATCTGGTTCTAACTTGATCATTGACTATGACCTCCAGCATTTGTTTCACCCTCCCCTTGTAGATGCCGCCTGGCTGGGGAAGTTTTGTGAAATAACCTGGGGGCTTTGCCAACATCATGCGTCCATTTCCTGATTGTCATGCCAGCTTTACCCTCTAGGAACCCACTTATCTTTATAAGGACTCCGTCCTTAGTTGTGGTGGTTCCTATCCAGCTGTTTGTGCTTCACTCACTTGAATAGCACGAGAGCCTTATAATGCATTTAGAAAACAGGAAATGGGATATAAATGGTAAATGTGTAATCATATTGTCACATGTGAAATCAGCAGTTGCAGGAGGTAGATAATTGCCTGGAGTGACACGGAATGCTCTCGATGAACTCAGTGGCATTCTTGAAGGAAAATACTGCGTAGCTCACAAAGGGAAGGAAATTCCATTAAAAACAAGGCTTATCTCAGATTCAAAATGCTTTTGAAAAAACCCCAGCCTTACTGTAGACGATTGTATTCAATGATTTCTCTTGACAGTTGAGTGGGTTTTTTTTATATAGTTTAAGGCATGTAAAAAGAGTTTTCTATATGTTTCTTGTCACCGTGACTAGATGGTTCAAGTTAATTGAATAAGCCAAGAAAATTAACATGTAGCTGGGGTTGCAGCTTTAAATTTTTCTGGCTTTTAGCTCTTATCTTTATAAGTCTTAATTCACTATTACATCAGGATAAATATTAGCAGTAAGTAATAGTGTAATATCTAGTTCTGTTTTTGAGGCAAATATGGGATCCTCACGACTAGATTCAGTTGTGTTTCTTAGATAACGTGTTTAATTATGAGCAACCAATCCTACTGGCTCACGAGTTAGTGATCCCATGGATTCCTTGACATTGACTGCCATTTTTATTTCATGGATGTGCTAATTAATAAATGATCCCCAATGTATGGCTCTACTATCCATTCTCCAAAGTTGAAATCTTTCCTTTGCTTTCTTTGCCTTTCTTTTCTCCGGCTTCTCTTTCCCCTGTTATCTTTATGCGTACCCCATCACATTGTCTCACAAAGGGTGACTAGTTATGACAGAAAGTTGTGTTGGTCAGCTGCTGTCGCTGTAGTAAATACCTGAGACAATCAATTGAGTGAGAGAATAAGGTTCATTTTAACTCAGTTTGGGAGGATTTGCTGTCCTACACAAGGAATCTTGTCTCCATGATTTATGTCTCCATAAATCTATAGTAAAGGAATGGATGAACTTTTCAGATTAAAACCTTCAGTTGAAATAAATAAAAGGTTCAAGGAAAGGCAGAGAAGAGCATTTGCCTGTATAGGAGGACTGAATATGCCCATGTATTGGATTGCTGGAGTAGTCCAGGTCTGGTCATTTTTTCCTTTAGTCATAAGGACACGAGGGTGGTTCTTCTGTAGTGTTTAGAGTGTTCTTTCTTCTTTTTATTTTTTTTTTTTGACATGGTCTTGCTACATAGCCCAAGCCAGCCTCAAATTCACAATCCTCCTGCCAAGGCCTTCCCAGAGGTAGGAACACAGGCAAGAAGAAAAATAGGAACATAGGCAAAAAGAACAATTGTAAAGTCTCCTTTTCATCTTTTAGTAAATGCCATCCTCATGTGAGACAGAGATCAGTAACCACTTCGTCTTTGGAAACAGTGAGGTACCACCTTGCCTGGTTTCTGTCCTTATGGAAGGAGGAGGAAGAGTGGCAGGAAAGGGGATGGACACATCTCTATTGTTGTGAACAAGTAAGGGACTTTCACTTTAATAGATAACAGGCCTGAATGAAGGCCTGAGAATCTGTTTGCCTTTTATTCCCAAGAGGTCCCGTCTACTTTAGTTGGATTGGCTGTTTATTGGCCAATGCACTCTTGTACATCGTGGTCAGGAATGTATATATGGTAAGCACACCTGTCCATCTCATGACTGGTTAGTAGAGGGAAAAAGGAAGGCTCTCAGGTTCCTATCTCACCTTCAAGGGTACAGTCCCACTGAGAACATGTCCTCATTAGGGCCCACCTAGTATATACACTACCTTTTTCCTAGTATATACACTACCTTTTTCCAATCAGCACCATAGTCTTGGGTCTCAGTCTTTACTGCATGGGCCTTTTATCGTCATTCCAAATGTGCATTATAGCAGTAGAAAATGCCCTGTTATATTGAGAGGAAAATATAAAATAATGATCTTTTTCCTTGTGGAAAGAGTACTCATTCTTTTGCAAAGTTCTATAGACCACCAATCTATTTTCTGTGGTACACAACTACATCCCATGTTGTGAAGCATGTGTGGGGAGATGCATGGCTTTGAATAAGCTTGAGGCTGCAGGGTGCCTGTTGCTGGTCAGAATTGCCATCTTACACGTCAATGCCACTTTGGTGGCTTCCTCCTGTTCTTCAACAATTATTCCTTGGAAATTCCTATGGATACTGCAGTATTCTGAACCAGATCACCAGGAATCCAAAATTATTGTCATGCCAATTTGTATCCTTAAAGTAGAATGGACAAGTTGGTACTCTAAGTGTAGAAAGAATGAAAGTTACAGAAGTGCATTTTCTGGAGATTGTATCATGCCACTTTGGGCTCTTTCTTCAAGGATGTTCCTATTTCCCTCAGAGGAAGAGGGTGGCATCAATCTGGGACAGCTACTTCAAGAGGTTTTATCCTTTTCAGAAGTTGCCTTTGAAATTTTGCTTTGATAGCTATATATCTGGGTTTCTGAGATTTAGATTTTTTTAAATCTTTCAGCACCACATGGTGGTCACCTGTAGAGTAAAAGGGTTGGTGCTGGGAAGGGCCCAGCAGACTGGTGACAAGTCAGAGGAAAAGCCATTTTAGGATTTTAAAGCAGCTGTAATTCCCTCCAAAAGTGCTCAAAAATTGCATCTTCATATTAGAAACATAGAAATAATCAACAATACAGCAAGATGCATGTAAATATCTATTTATCTACCACATGCACACACACACACACACACACACACACACACACACACCCTGCTCCATTTGGGCATCTATATAATTAAAGCAAATAGATAAGGAGATGTTATAAGTATGCCATGCCGTATTTTTAAAGGGTGCATTTGTGCATAGTATCTAACAGGTTAACTCTGAGATGGATTATAAGTGAACTTTGTATTTTCCTGGGAGAGGTGAACATGGACGTTATCCCTGTGTAATTGTGAGCAAATGAGTCTATGCGATGCTGAGATCCCTACTGCTATATTAGGGGCACTACAAAGCCATCTCAGAGAAAGAGTGTTTAATAATGGTAGAGAAATCCACTGTCTCCATCTTTGTGGGGGCTTTTATTTATTTTGCAATATGCTGTCCCAACCTGACCCATGGGAGGACTCACTTTACAGAACTACAGCTGGGTCCCTGCTCAACACAGGCTCTGCCAGCCAGGTGCTTCGGATAGCAAGCTTCCATCTCTGAGCCTGGACCAGCTGTGCTGGGATTGATTCCTTCCACACAGGAAACAAAAATGAAAGCCAGAACTAGGTCAGAAAACTGCCTCCCTCATCAACTCCTGCCAACTCCAGCTTGTGTCCTCATTTCCTTCATTGCTGACGCCTGTCCCCTGTCCTCTGTGGCCCCAGTCATGTGGCCTCAGTCACACTGGCCCTGTAGAGGTTTGTAAGCATTTGCCTTGTGGCCATAACTCCACACTCTACTTTGGAATGGTTCTTGGTTCCAGACTAAGACATACAGAACAGCAAACCTTATCTGAGAAATGGAGTAGTCAGCATCTACTCTCACTGTTTTAGTACCTTTGGTCTACTTTTTTCAACATCCCTGTGATGAGAATTCATGTCCCATGTGCTAAACTGTTTCACTTCTGGACTGTTTGCTTTATTATTGTCTACAGCTCAGCTTTACTGGGATTAGCACACTTTTCCTGGCCAACCATGTACGTGTAATACTGCCTCTTGAGACTCCACTATTCCATCCCTGTCTGTATAGCTAGACACTGGGCCTGCTTGGATCTCAGCAATCCATAGCAAGGTGAAAGTAGCCTTCTGTACCTTTCCTCTGATGAATTTCCCTGCATCTGATAGGAGTTGTCTCAGGCATCTATTCTCCTTTGGGTCTCCTGTGGTCTCTCCTTACCCCTGAGGTATGATGCTACGTGCCCTTTCTCTATACATCAGAAGGACTATCACATATTTCAAATATGCACTACTGTGTATTACAATTGTCTAAATGTGTATCTATCGCCTACTGCCACTAGTCTACAGGCCTCCCATGAATAACAAAATGCCTGGTACTACATGCAGGATTTCAGTTTTTTCAGTAATCTCCGACATATGTTTTCTGCACCCTATATCTATAGTGACTAATCTTTTACCTTGTTTCTGTATACTAACCCTCAAGGCCCATCCCTCTCTGCCACTTTTGTTCACTGACTGTTGTACTTAAGCTAGGACATCTGACCACTAACCTAGACCTAATGTTTGTGTTGCCTATTAATTCTGGCTAGTCATGGATGGTCTTCAAGAAAATCCATTAAAGTGTCTGCTGGTTTCGACAAGGGCTGGAACCCTGGGACAGATGCATAGCTTTTTTAATTTTTGCTTCCAGCCAGGAAATAATGTGATTTCCATAAACTCTGAATGCTGGAGAGAAATGCCAAGTACATCAACCTTCTTTGTTGAGAGAAAAGTACAAGGGACTGAATGAATTGCCTTTAATGATGATTAATGAGTTAGTGAAATATATTATGGTGAAGGGATTTACCACTGTTTCAAAATGAGCCCAGTATGGTGTCAGTGAAGATCCAAGCTCTGCCTGGATCAAAAGCTGTTCTGAACCTGGTGATTCAGAGCCACTGACCCGCCATTATGTCACAATCTGAGGCCATCTACTGTGATGTTCTTTCCCTTGACACATCAAAATTTATTATTCAGAGTGATTTGAAGTTGATAAGAGATATCTTCCTGCTTTTCGAGACAGAAGACTTATCCAAACACTTTCCCCAATAACACTGTCTCCTCACAGGATTTCCATGGGGATGTCATCATCAAAGATCCCTGTCATGAACAGTATTCTGTTTTGCTCAAAATCTCTGTGGGAAGTTGAGGTCAGATGAAGAGTGTGAGAAAGGGGGCTGTGGGCCTCAGTTTTTCTAAGCACAGAGTAGTTGCTGGCCAAGGTGTGGCCAAGTTTTCCTAGCTCTCTCGTCCTCTGTCTGCTCAGTCAGCAGCCCCAGGTACCTCCGTAAAGATGAAAGAGCAGATCAGCATTTCTAACCACTCTGCCCAGTTGGACACATACAGTGATAAGGAAGTGAGCTCCTGGGAGGAGAGTTATTTTTCAGCTCTTCCTGCCAGACCATCATTTCTGTCCTACCTTCTGTGTGTATTCTAATAAACATGCTTTTTTTGGACCTTCCATTCTTCTTCCTGCCGGGCTTCCTCCTTATACAAACAGGCAGGGTCTACAGAAGGCCCAGCCCCTCCCTCCCACTGGACGTATGGCTTCCTTTGCCTACATTCAGACTAACAGTCAACTTTATCCTCTTAACCCCGAGAATCCTTGCACCTGGGATATATGGAGAGAAGGAGGCTGGAATCTGACCTTCCCAGGAACCAAAACTTGCAGCTTCCTTCTGCACCAGCTACCTATGTAGGCTGCTACCTAAGCTACCTACCTCTCACCTCCCATGTGCCCTAAGGGAGAAGGGGAGAAAGAAGTAGTTTTCAATAACAACGTTTATTAGTCTAAACCCGAAAAGCAAAGGAAGCGGAGTAAAGGAGACAGGCACACACTGGGATGAGTTGTCTGCATGGCCCTGCTCTTTGAATTCAGAAGAAAAAGACACAGTGGAAACAGTGGGC
This sequence comes from Peromyscus aztecus, assembly GCA_902168405.1. Taxonomy (NCBI): domain Eukaryota; kingdom Metazoa; phylum Chordata; class Mammalia; order Rodentia; family Cricetidae; genus Peromyscus; species Peromyscus aztecus. Next base: position 54,294 of record CABHPQ010000985.1, on the reverse strand, counting down.
GATTACTCTACCATTTTCTGATCTTGTCTCTTGTCAAGAGAAATATTCAGACCCAGCTGCCCTGAACACTAATCTCGATTTTACCTGTCTGTCAAGAAGCTACTGACACTGAAGATTTATGCCTGCCAGTGATATCTAGGTGGTTCAAACCAAGATTAAGCTGTGGACAGGGATTCTGGAAAGCCAAGGGGGATGTGCAATTCCCTCTTCCATGTTGCCTTTCTGTCACGGGTTGGATTAGATGCAGAATCCTGCTGTCTGTCTCCTTAGGACAAATCTTCCAATTCCAGCCTTTCCACCAGACTGATGCCTCTGATGACCTGTAACGATTTAATTGAACACGTAAGTTATTTAGTAGCATCTCATTGCTCTTTTTACACCTGCAAACATGAATATCTGAGCAATTGGGCCTTAATTTCATGGGTGTTTTTCAAATAGTGGACAGGTTTTTAAAGGTCTCAATAAATAGCATTATAATTAATCTTCATTAGCTTTCAGTCATGATAAATATTCATCTTCAAAATAGTGGTTGGTTTAAAGGGACTTTTCAAATTAAATGACAAGTGTAATTGAGTACAGTCTCTTTTTTTTAACTCAACCAGCCCCCTCTGCTGTTAAAAGGTTGTGTTTTGTGGGTGTTTTCCCCTACAATGGCGTTTTTTAAATCTCAAAGAGAAATACTTAAAATTCAGTATCAAATTAAATACTTAAAATTGTATCCAATAAAGAAAAGTGCAGATGTCAAGGAATTTTACCATTATATGTAGGATGATGTCTTATTTCATAGACAGTCTTACCAAAAGCACAAATTTCATCATGCTGTTACCAAATTGAAATATGCAAAGAAATAATTTCCAGATTAATAAT